>JAHRHZ010000027.1:11078807-11090022 GCA_024137785.1 Ginglymostoma cirratum
ACTGCAACTCTCTCATAATCTCTTCTGCCTTGAAACTGCTCGACCACGTCCTGAAGCAAACCAGGTACTACAGCCACATCACCTTTCTTAGTACCTGCCTAGGGAACCAGATCATCCCCAATGGACTACAATCCACATTCAAGCCTTCCTAATTTGGCCCCAACCGTGACAATATCGACATTCAGAACATTGAGACCCTCCAGAAGCGCTTTTCCCTGCGACTCCTGAAACATACACTTGCAGCAATGCGCAGGCATCTCCAGGTACTACAATCAAGACTACCCCAGCTCAGAGCCTCCCTCTCCCAGACCTGCAAAGGACCTCTCCTGTTTTTTATTCTTCGTACATTTTCTGATGAAGGGTCTAGGCCCAAAACGTCAAGTTTTCCTGCTCCTATGATGCTGCTTGGCCTGCTGTGTTCATCCAGCCCCACACCTTGTTATCTCGGAGTCTACTACTGTTGCAGGCAGGGAATTCCACGGCCTTACTACTCTCTGAGTAAAGAACCTACCTCTGACATCTGTCCTATATCTATCACCCCTCAATTTAAAGCTATGTTCCCTCGTGCTAGCCGTCACCATCTGAGGAAAAAGGCTCTCACTGTCCACCCTATCTAATCCTCTGATCATCTTGTATGTCTCTATTAAGTCACCTCTTAAACTTCTTCTCTCTAATGAAAACAGCCTCAAGTCCCTCAGCCTTTCCTCATAAGACCTTCCCTCCATACCAGGCAACATCCTGGTAAATCTCCTCTGTACCCTTTCCAATGCTTCCACACCGTTCCTATAATGCGGTGACCAGAACTGTACGCAATACTCCAAGTGCGGCTGCACCAGAGTTTTGTACAGCTGCAAAATGACCTCACAGCTCCGAAACTCAATCCCTCTACCAATAAAACCTAACACACCGTACGCCTTCTTAAAAACCCTATCAACCTGGGTGGCAACTTTCAGGGATCTATGCACATGGACACCGAGATCTCTCTGCTCGTCCACACTACCAAGAATCTTACCATTAGCCCTGTACTCTGTATTCCTGTTACTCCTTCCAAAGTGAATCACCTCACACTTTTCCACATTAAACTCCATTTACCACCTCTCAGCCCAGCTCTGCAGCTTAGCTATGTCCCTCTGTAACCTGCAACATCCTTCCGCACTATCCACAACTCCACCGACTTTAGTGTCATCGGCAAATTTACTAACCCATCCTTCTATGCCCTCATCCAGGTCATTTATAAAAATGACAAACAGCAGAGGCCCCAAAACAGATCCTTGCGGTACACCACTAGTAACTGAACTCCAGGATGAACATTTCCCATCAATCACTTCTGTCAACCCCTCTGTCTTCTTCCAGCTAGCCAATTTCTGATCTAAGCTGCTAAATCACCCTCAATCCCATGCCTCCGTATTTTCTGCAATAGCCTACCGTGGGGAACCTTATCAAATGCTTTACTGAAATCCATATACACCACATCAACTACTTTATCCTCATTCACCTGGTTAGTCACCTTCTCAAAGAACTCAATTAGGTTTGTGAGGCAAGACCTACCCTTCACAAAACCGTGTTGACTATCCCTAATCAAATTATTCCTTCCTAGAGGATTATAAATCCTATCTCTTATAATCCTTTCCAACACTTTACCCACAACCGAAGTAAGGCTCACTGGTCTATAATTACCAGGGTTGTCTCTACTCCCCTTCTTGAACGAGGGGACAACATTTGCCAGCCTCCAGTCTTCTGGCACTATTCCTGAAGACAATGACGACATAAAGATCAAAGCCAAAGGCTCTGCAATCTCCTCCCTAGCTTCCCAGAGAATCCTAGGATAAATCCCATCCGGCCCAGGGGATTTATCTATTTTCACACTTTCCAGAATTGCTAATACCTCCTCCTTATGAACCTCAATCCCGTCCAGTCTAATAGCCTGTATCTCAATATTCTCCTCGACAACATTGTCTTTTTCCTTTGTGAATACTGACGAAAAATATTCATTTAGCGCCTCTCCTATCTCTTCGGCCTCCACGCACAACTTCCCACTACTGTCCTTGACTGGCCCTAATCTTACTCTACTCATTCTTTTATTCCTGACATACCTATAGAAAGCTTTAGGGTTTTCCTTGATCCTACCTGCCAAAGACTTCTCATGTCCCCTCCTGGCTCTTCTTAGCTCTCTCTTTAGGTCCTTCCTGGCTAACTTGTAACTCTCAAGCGTCCTACCTGAGCCTTCACGCCTCATCTTTACATAAGCCTCCTTCTTCCTCTTGACAAGAGATTCAACTTCTTTAGTAAACCACAGTTCCCTCACTCGACCACTTCCTCCCTGCCTGACAGGTACATACTTATCAACACTCAGTAGCTGTTCCTTGAACAAGCTCCACATTTCAATTGTGCCCAGCCCCTGCAGTTTCCTTCCCCATCCTATGCGTCTTAAGTCTTTCCAACTCTTGCCCTGCGGTATATACCTATCCTTTTCCATCGCTCAAGTAAACGTGACCAAATTGTGGTCACTATCACCAAAGTGCTCACCTACCTCCAAATCTAACACCTGGCCTGGTTCATTACCCAGTACCAAATCCAATGTGGCCTCGCCTCTTGTTGACCTATCTACATACTGTGTCAGGAAACCCTCCTGCACACATTGGACAAAAACTGACCCATCTAAAGTACTCGAACTATAGCGTTTCCAGTCAATATTTGGAAAGTTAAAGTCCCCCATAACAACTACCCTGTTACGGTCCCTCCTATCCAGAATCATCTTTGCAATCCTTTCCTCTACATCTCTGGAACTTTTCAGAGGCCTACAGAAAACTCCCAACAGAGTGACCTCTCCTTTCCTGTTTCTAACCTCAGCCCATACTACCTCAGTAGACGAGTCCTCATCAAACGTCCGTTCTGCCACCGTAATACGGTCCTCGACTAACAATGCCACACCTCCCCCTCTTTTACCACCTTCCCTGATCCCACTGAAACATCTAAACCCCGGGACCTGCAACAACCATTCCGGTCCCTGCTCTATCCATGACTCCGAAATGGCCACAACATCAAAGTCCCAGGTAGCAACCCATGCTACAAGTTCACCCACCTTATTCCGGAAGTAGACACACCTCGAACCACCCTCCTGCCTGCCAGTACGCTCCTGCGACCTTGAAGCCTTATTCATGACCTCACTACTCTCAACCTCCTGTACACTGGAGCTACAATTCAGGTTCCCATCCCCCATTCCCATCCATTTCAGTAAAGCGTTTGATAAGATTCCCCACGGTAGGCTATTGCAGAAAATTCGGAGGCATGGGATTGAGGGTGATTTAGCGGTTTGGATCAGAAATTGGCTAGCTGGAAGAAGACAGAGGGTGGTGGTTGATGGGAAATGTTCATTCCGGAGTTCAGTTACTAGTGGCGTACCGCAAGGATCTGTTTTGGGGCCACTGCTGTGTGTCATTTTTATAAATGACCTGGATGAGGGCATAGAAGGATGGGTTAGTAAATTTGCCGACGACACTAAAGTCGGTGGAGTTGTGGATAGTGCGGAAGGATGTTGCAGGTTACAGAGGGACAGAGATAAGCTGCAGAGCTGGGCTGAGAGGTGGCAAATGGAGTTTAATGTGGAAAAGTGTGAGGTGATTCACTTTGGAAGGAGTAACAGGAATACAGAGTACTGGGCTAATGGTAAGATTCTTGGTAGTGTGGACGAACAGAGAGATCTCGGTGTCCATGTGCATAGATCCCTGAAAGTTACCACCCAGGTTGATAGGGTTTTTAAGAAGGCGTACGGTGTGTTAGGTTTTATTGGTAGAGGGATTGAGTTTCGGAGCTGTGAGGTCATGTTGCAGCTGCACAAAAACTCTGGGGCGGCCGCACTTGGAGTTTTGCGTACAGTTCTGGTCACTGCTTTATAGGAAGGATGTGGAAGCATTGGAAAGGGTGCAGAGGAGATTTACCAGGATGTTGCCTGGTATGGAGGGAAGGTCTTATGAGGAAAGGCTGAGGGACTTGAGGCTGTTTTCACTCGAGAGAAGGTGGTTAAGAGGTGACTTAATAGAGACATACAAGATGATCAGAGGATTAGATAGGGTGGACAGTGAGAGCCTTTTTCCTCGGATGGTGACGGCTAGCACGAGGGGACATAGCTTTAAATTGAGGGGTGATAGATATAGGACCGATGTCAGAGGTAGATTCTTTACTCAGAGTAGTAAGGGCATGGAATGCCTTGCCTGCAGCAGTGGTAGACTCGCCAACTTTAAGGGCATTTCAATGGTCGTTGGATAAACATATGGATGATAATGGAATAGTGTAGGTTAGATGGGCTTCAGATTGGTTTCACAGGTCGGTGCAACATCGAGGGCCGAAGGGCCTGTACTGCGCTGTAATGTTCTCTGTTCTATGCTGAATTAGTTTCAACCCTCTCAAAGAGCATTAACAAATTTCCCCCCCAGGATATTGGTACTCCTCTGGTTCAGGTGTTGACCATCCAGTTTGTCGAGGTCCCACCTACCACAGAATGAGCGCCAATTATCCAGGTATCTGAATCCCTCCCTCATGCACCATCCCTGTCGCCACGTGTTCAACTGTTCTCTCTCCCTATTCCTCGCCTCGCTAGCTCGTGGCACGGGTAACAAACCAGAGATAACAACTCTGTTTGTTCTCGCTCTAAGCTTCCACCCTAGCTTGGTATTCAGTCGCACGTCTTCAGGATGCCCTGCTCCAGATAAAGCTGGCTTTTTCAAAAAGAAATTCACAGGATGTGTGTCAGTGGCTGGAAAAGCATTTATTGCCCTTCCCTGGTTGTCCTCGAGGAAGTGGTAGCTCAACTGCCTTTCTGAACTACTGTTGCCCATTTTGTGCAAATACCCCATAATGCTGTTAGGGAGTGTGTGCCAGGATTTTGAACCATTGATACTGGAAGAACAGTGTTCTAAGACAGGCTAAGGAAATAGCTTGAAGGAACTTACAGGCAATTCCTGGTGCTCAGTCATACAGATCTTTGACTGTGGAGTCTCTCCTTCACAGAATCACATAATTGTTCTGGCACGGAAGGAGGCCATTCAGTCCACTGTGCCTGCACTGTTCTGTTATCTAGTCTTCTGCTTTTTCTCCATATCCCTGCATGCCATTTCTATCCAAATAATTATCTAATGCTCTCTTGAATGCCTCAACTGAATCTGCCTCCACCACCTTTCCAGGCAATGCGTTCTGTACTTTAACTATGCGCTATGATAAAAGAAGTTTATTCTCCTATCACCCTTGTTTCATTTTTACATCACTTAAAATCAAATCTATGCACTCTAGTTCATTTTTCTTTTATAAGTAGGCTCGGGTTCTCCCTATTTATGTTATCTGCCTGCTTATGATTTTTAAAACCTCTATCAAATCTATTGTCTTAATTCATTGGACAGAAACTGCCTTGGTCCCTGATTAGCTCAGGAAACAAGTTCTTTGCCAATGTGATTTCTGGCTCAATCCGTTTTCTCTTTTGAAATCATCGGGTTCTTTATTGACCCCTTTTCATTTCACTGGCCTGATTTCAGACTTTTTAATTCTGGGCAGCTTTTATCGAATCGCCTGTTTCTTGTTTCTGGTTCTCTTCTTTTTTTTTAAATGTCCTTGGACTATCCTGGATTTTCAGGACACAGTACCTGAAACCTAACCAAGTCATTCTCCAATAACATAACTCATTCGCTCTGTTTTTAATTCCATATCCCACAGCTTCTGCTGGAAGCTTTTTTCCCCCTCTCCAGCTTCCCTTTCAAATTCTTGCAACTCCAACCATAGTTTCCTTTCTTCCAGTAACATCAGCCTTTTTGTTTGCTAAGGTAACCATCCTGTGTAGAGTACCCTAATCAGTTTTAGGATTTGACTTATCTCCTACATGTTCCAGATATGGAGTAACTGAGGTTTATAAGCTCAAATATCTGAAGTACAACCCTTTTGCTTTACTGAGTACCTTTACCTATATTGTCCAAGCTACAAATCTAAACCGTCCGACTCTTAGAGAAGCTACGGTTTCATGAGATAAGCCTTTCTTTGCTATGTATCTCTTTACAGCAAAATTCTATATTTTCTCCTAATGTTAAGTTTAAGAGAATTTACTGTTCGATATTCTTTTGTATTCAAGGCTACTTTAGTCAATACACTTGTCCTCTTGACTTCCAATTGATTCCTTTTCATATCTGATTCAGTTTTGCTTCTTAAATTTGTACTCCAATCAGAGTTTCGCAAACTTTGGTTGCATTTAGCTCATTTTAAATGCATTCAATTGCAGGGTGTAGCGACTGTAACAAGGTCAGCCAAGTGGACCTCACTGGATACGAGTTCCCTGAATGGGGCTGTTAACCTGGTCCATTCAAGGAGCCCTGGCTGACAGATATAAACAGGGGTGTCAGAGGTTCTGTTCACTCTGAGAACTGGCTCTAAGGAAGTCGGACCAGTGTCAAGTACTATGCTCACGTAAATAAAGGCTGACTTGGTGACATGATACCAGCCTCTGTAGAATTATTTCAGTCGTGACGAGAGAAAAGAATACGCTGCTGAAGAAATTCACTCACAACAGTCGTCTCTGATTTGGGTAAGCATTTTGGTGATCATGCCTTTATTTGGGAATCTTAAATCGTTTCATTCTGCCATCAAAGGCTAGGCCCAGTATGTGGAAAGAATTCCAGGCAAATGACATTGGGGCAGATGAAAAGCTATGAGTCATTCTCCTGACAGCTTGTGGAACCATGGCTTTTTTGATTATTCGGAGCCTAACTTTTCCTTAAGCACCAGATACCAAAACCTTTTAAGAGTTGGTGGATTTGGTTAAGGAACATTATGATTCCAAGCCTCCTCTAATTCCGAGATTCTGTCAGTTTTACTCGGTAGTTTGAGAAGCAATGGCATCCGTGTCAAGATCTATAACAAGGTTAAGATGATTGGCAAAAGGAGGTGACTTTCATAGAATCCATAGAATTCCTAGTGTCGAAACTGCCCAAATGACCCAACAAGTCCACACCAACCTTCCAAAGGGCGAGAGCACCCAGACTCAACCACCCCGCCCCCGCCGCCACCCCCCCCCCCGCCACCACCCCCCCCCCCCCCCGCCACCTCCCCCCAACCGCCTACCCTGTAACCATGCATTTCCCAAGGCTAATCCACCTAACCTACATATCCCTGGACACTATGAGCAAATTAGCACAGCCAATCCACATCACCTGCACATCTTTAGACCGTGGGAGGAAACTGTAGCACCCAGAGGAGAGAATATGCAAACTCCACACAGACAGAGGGCAGATTCGAACCCAGGTCCCTGGCACGGAGAGGCAGCAGGGCTAGCCACAGAGCCTCCATGTCACCCCACATTTAACCCATAATGAGATGTTGAGAGGCCATTTGCTATGTGGGATTAATGATGTAATAATGCAAAAGCACCCACTAGGTGAAGCACAACTGGACTTCAAACAGGCACTACAACTGGCTTTGTCATCAGAAAGTGCTAAAAGTGGAGCTTATGAGTTACAGGGTATGTTGATGAAAGTGGAGACCCTCACCAGGCCGACTGAGCTCGGGCCCGCCACATGAGTGAAGGCAATTCATAGCCTCACACAGGACATATCCTTAAAAGAGGGGCTAAGTCAGCCCACAGCAAAACCCCAAAACAAAGGCAAGCCTCAGCCAAATAGTTGACATTTTCTTCAGGATCCAGGCTGGCAAGCCATTGCTGTTGCTACCAGAATGTGGACTCGAGGCAGCAAAAGAGCCCCATTACACCTAATTTGACTAAGAGAACTCCTAGATTGGTATACAGAGACAGCACACCCTGGAAAACTGACATCTGGCTTAGAACAGATAAACTGCTTAGCAACACCCAAACCAGAACCAATCGAAATACACGCCTGGTTAAATGGTCACCCGATTCTAATGGAGGTTGATACCAGCACAGTCACACTCCAACCCTTAAGTTTGCATAAGACCCTGTCTAGGCTGAGAACCTATACCAGGGAACTTTTACAGATTAGGGGCACAACTTCTGTTCCGGTCTTGTACGAGAAGCAGTTGATTCAGTCAGCACTGATTGTAGTAAAAGGCTTGGTCCCAAGCCTGATGGGGCGAAATTAGTTAAGAAAGATTCACCTTGATTGGCTCCAAATTTTTTGATTAGAAAATATAACAGACTGCAATTTGGGGTATCAGTCTGTGCCATTTTTCAGCAGGTGATGGAGAACATTTTAAAAGGTCTATCCCAGGTCGCCATTTACCTGGATGATGTGCTAATAACAGTAAGACCAATAAAGAGGACTCAGAGACCTTGGATGTAGTGCTTCAACATTTCTCCAAGGCGGGCTTATGCCTTGGAAAGGAAAAATGTGTACTCCAGACACCCCAGGTGACCTACTTGATTACAGAGTCGACAAGACCAGGTCACACACATTGGAAGAAAAAGTGAGGGCGATCAACGGGTACCCCGGCTCCCACACCTGTACCCGAGTTTAGGTCTTCCCTCAGTTTGGTTAATTATTATGCAAAGTTCATACATTACATGGCCTCCATCCTGGCACCCTTATGTCTGCCATTGAAAAAAGGTCAGCCTTGGAAATGGTCTCATAGCCAAGACATAGTCTTTAGAGTAGTGAAGAAACAGCTATTGTTGTCTAAAGTGTTCGCACACTATGATCTCAGGCAAGATCTAGTGCTGACATATCTGAAGCCTCCCCATACAGTATCGAGGTAGTGTTGGCTCCTAGATGGCCCAATGGAGAGGAACAGCCAATAGCATGTACTTCCCAGACATTGGCTGATGCAGGCCATAAATACGCCCAGATAAAGAAGGAAGGTTTAGCAGTCATCTTTGGCGTGAGAAAGTTCCATCAATACCTCTATGGATGTAAATTTGTAATACTAACAAACCATAGATCCCTGCTAGGTTTACTCAAAGAGGTTAAGGCTCTGGCACTCATAGCTTCAGGTCAAATTCAGCAGTAGGCTCTCATTATAAGACCATACAATTACAAGTTGGAACACTGGCTGGGAGGCCAAGTAGCAAATGCTGACACCTTGAGCCTTTTCCCGCTGGCAGATAGACCACCGGTGGTGCTATCATTAGAAGAGTCTGTTCTGGCTTTAAACTTTCTGGACACTCTTCTAGACACCGCTGACAATATCAGACTGTGGGCGCAAAAAGATCTGGTCCTGGCAAAATTGAAACAGCTGGTGGTGGTGGGGGAAGCAAAAGGGCCACCAGAAACATAACTAAAACCTTTCTGGACCCAGCAAGGCCTGTTCACTGTACAGGATGGCATTTTATTATGAGGAGCAAAAATGATTTTCCCGAGCAAAGATCACCACCAAATAATGGTTGAACTCCACCAGGGTCATCCAGAGGTGTCCAAAATGAAGATAATGGTGAGAAGTTATGTTTGATGGCCAGGATTGGATGCAGACCTAGCTGCATTTGTGGGGCAGTGTCCAGAGTGCCAATAAGGACAAAAATTACCATCAGCAGCTCCCCACATTCATGGAATGACTGGGTAAACGTTAGAATCGATTACACATCCACTATGCCAGCCCTTTATGGGCTCAGTGTTCTCAGTCACTGTGGATGCCCATTCAAAGTGGTTGGACGTACATAATGTTCATTCGTCAAACACAGGGACAATGACAGAAAAGCTGCAAGCATCTTTTATAATACATAGACTCCAAGAAGTGCTGCTCACAGACAATTGGCCAACATTTACCAGCATGGAATTTGAGTACTTCCTAAAGTCGAATGGCATTTGGCACACAAGGACAGCTCCATACCACCCGTCTTTCAATGATCTGGTGGGAACAGCAGACCAGACTTTGAAGATAGGCTTGAAGAAACAGCCTAGAGCTTCACCTGATACCGAACCGTCCTGGTTCCTTTTTGATTATCAGATCACCCTTTACACAACTACAGGGATAGCTCCAGCAGAATTGCTAATGGGAGGAAGACTCCACGCCAAGTTAAATACGAAAGGAAGGTGAAATCGCAACAGGAATACCAATGCCGGACACAAGACTCCTCTAAGCAAGACGGACAGTTTACTTCAGGGAAGTGCCGAAACCATAGAAATGGCCCTGCATGGGTAAGAGGCATGGCCCATGTGAAAATCAGGTCCCATGATGTACAAAGTTTGCATAGGTGAGGCCATGTGAACAAGCATGTGGGCCATACGAAAGCTGCAAACTCGCAAACGGGGCAAGAGCAAAACATACTTGGCCCCTCAGAACAGCCAGAAGGGCTGTTGGAATCAGTGGGTTCTCCACCTCCATCGAGCATCAACAAAACCTCAGAGTCTGAGGTGGACCTCACAGATGTCAGCATCTAATGCCTTTACCACCTGAGGAAGATGATGAATTTCTTCCGAGACGCCCCGGGCACAAGAGGCCAGCTACGATCTGGTACACGCCGCCTATATCCGAGGATGAGTTGGAGAAACCAGACCTGATGCAAAAACACCCCAAAGAAAGGCCACAAGAAAACCAACAGGCTTAAGTCCCTGGACTTAGAGGGGGAGGGATGTAAAGAGATTGTATTGAGATAAGCCTTGTGGACCTCACAGAATACTAGTTCCTTAATTGAGGCTCTTAACCTGATCCGATCAGGGAGCACTGACTGACAGATATAATTAGGAATGTCAGAAATTCTGTTCACTCTAAGAGCTGGCTCCAAGGAATCCAGATCAGTGTCAAGTGCTACGCACATGTAAATAAAGCGTAACTTTATAGAATCATAGAAACCATAGAATCCCTACATAGTGGAAGCAGGCCATTCACCCCATCAGATCCACACCAACCTTTCAAAGAGCATCCCACTCAGACCCATCCCTCCACACTATCCCTGTAACTCTACATTTCCCATGGCTAATCCACCAAGCCTGCACATCTTTGGACCGTGGGAGAAAACCACAGCATCCAGAGGAAACTGATGCAGACTTGGGGAGAATATGCAAACTCCACACAGACAGTAGCTCGAAGTTAGAATCGAACCCAGGCTCTCGGGCACTGTGAGGCAGCAGTGCTAACCACTAAGCCACCATGCCATCGTTGCTTGTTGATAGGGTATCAGCTTCTGTGGAGCTACTTCCCAGACAAACTCCCAATTTCTGTTACAGACAAGAGGGAAAGATGAATTTCATATAACAAGGTGGAGAGCTGGATGAACACAGCAGGCCGAGCAGCATCAGAGGAGCAGGAAAGCTAACGTTTCGGGTCGAGACCC
>JAHRHZ010000027.1:11090422-11125477 GCA_024137785.1 Ginglymostoma cirratum
GGGTCTCGACCCGAAACGTTAGCTTTCCTGCTCCTCTGATGCTGCTCGGCCTGCTGTGTTCATCCAGCTTTACACCTTGTTATATTAGATTCTCCAGCATCGGCAGTCCCTACTATCTCTGTAACAAGATGAATTTCACGTTGGTTTTCTCCTCTTCTGTCCATAAACGGAGATGTTTTAGATTTACTTACTTTTTTACCCTTTTGAAATAGGCTGTGTTATGCTCTCAAGGCCTCATCTTTGTGAAGCCAAATTTTCAAATGTCTCATAAGTTCTCTTTAGGTTTAAATCAAAAGTATGGTTTATTCACGTACTCTTAACCTGGACTATGATTGTTGCACCACACACATATTTATCAAGAAGACTAAGAAAAAAGAGAAAAGCAAAGGAAAGCAGAGGAATACTTCAAAAACTCAAAGTTAATTACATTAATTTATGTGATTAGACTGAATTCAGAAAGTCTGTGATGAGTCAAAGTTCCTTTCCATCAACCGATATTGCAGAATCCTTTCTCATTGTGGTTGGGATCAAAGCACTGCAATTGGTTCACTTTTGAAGTGATGTAGGATTTCTTCCAGAAACCAAGTTTTGGAGAGGTTCAAACTAAAAGCAGGCTGTCTACAGTCTGGTCTTCTCTACAGTGAATCTTATAGGCAGTGATATTAATCATAGATGAGCTCTCTCCAGACCAGACTAAAGGCATGATGTGGAGGTGCCAGTGTTGGACTGGGGTGGACAAAGTCAGAAGTCAGATGACACCAGGTCATAGTTCAACTGGTTTATTTGAAATCACAAACTTTCCCCAGGTAAAGTGATGAAGAGGCAGTGCTTCAAAAGCTTGTGATTTCAAATAAACCTGTTCAACTATATCCGAGTGTCGCCTGACCTTGGACTAACGACAGGCAGACGACACCTCTAATTAAACTTCTTCCAGGGACCATGAACTCAGTCGTGTGATGGGCTTCCTGGATGAGTCGCTTTAAGTACCAAGATAGTTTCTATACTTTTGGTTTAACTTTTGGTCATTATGACAGCTAGGCAATTGAGCTATTATCACCTTTACAGCATAATGAACTGCAGTTTTTTTCTCAAACCAGACTGAGCTGGTGTCTGTTGCTCATTAACATGGGTTTTGCTCTGATGTTCAGGCAATAAGAGATACGATATTCCAGGCAGACGATGAGTTAGAAACAAAAACAGAAATTGCTGGAAACACCTCAGCAGGTCTGGCAGCATCTGTGGAGTGAAATCAGAGTAATCGTTTCAGGTCCAGTAAGCCTTCTTCACAACTGCATTCCAGCAATTTCTATTTTGGTTTCTGATTTCCAGCATCCCCACGTCTTACGGGATTTTTTTTACACTAAGTTAGCTTTGTCCAATCAAAGGTTTCTAGAAATTATGGTCAATGTGCATCAAATGTTCAGTGACAACCACGTTTTAGAACACAGAATAGTAGAGCACAGGAATGGGCCGCGATGTTGTGCTGAACAGGACACCAAATTAAACTAATCCCTTCCGCCGGCCCTTGGTCCATATCCCTCCATTTCTCACATGTTTTGGTCCAGCATCATCCACTTAAAAATTTAAACAAGGAAATATATATTTTAAAAGCACTTTGTGACCTCTGTTCATGTCTTGTGGGCGTGGTAGCTATTCAAACATAGTCAGAGTACATCAGACAATGCCTTCTCCTTTCAACCCAAACAGAAACAACACTCAGGTCCACCAAGGATTCCTCATCTGATCGCATCCCTCTGGTAACATATAAAGTCATGGATTAGGTTGCACACATATGCCGATGACAATCAATGTGTCAATCAGCAATCCAAGAAACATTTTACCTCATGTTTTCTTAAAACAAATTAGATTGATACAGCACAGAAGAGGTGTTTCAACTCAACTCTGCCTGCTTTTTGAAAGAACTAATTACCGCTATTCCACTGCTGATTCCCACAACCCATCTTCATCCAACCAAAAACTCTTACCACCAATAGTGGTCAAAAACAAAGGAGGCAGTCAGAAAACATTACACTTCAATATGCTGCAAATTTCAACTGTTACATGAACCAGAAGGACCAACCCTTGGTATAGAAGGCCCTGGCAAGTCTGTAAAGGGATAGGTGAGGTGGGAATGGGGTCAGTGAGGGTGAATAGTGGATCATTCAAAGCCTTATGGGGCGGATTTCCACAGATTCAGAACGTTGGATCGGAGTTTCCACATATTCATCCTGGCTCACCAGCCAGTAGCCTTCCTGTTCATGTTTGATGGGTAGACGTCAACAGAAACTTAAAAAGGGCCAGCAACTGCATGCCACACAGGTGCATATTAAGCAAAGGTCAAAATCACGTTACCAAAAGTGTTGCGCTAGCAAGAAAACTTAAGGCCGTTTGTCATTTTGCAGTCAACTCATCAGCACGAACCCCTAATGTAGAAATTTGGAAAATCCTACAAAATCTGCACTTACTCAATCTCCATGCTGAGTAGTTCCACTAATGCAGTAAAGGTGCCAACTTCAAGCAGCAGAAATATATTATATCTCATCCATTGGTGGACCTCTTCTTCAGAGTTACATTCACCAAAAGTACCTGCAAGCCAGCAAAAAAATCACTATCAGCTTGCTTCAACATCATGTGACTAGCGTACACACCATCTTGAACATATACAGCAAAGATGATGTTCCAAGCACTTGAGAATGGTAACAGCCTGGGGTGCGGACGGGATGAACGGCAAAGGTGGGGATGTCTGTGGCAGTTATATGAGAATGTGAAGTGGTAGCTGTATATTTGGAAAAGGATGAACAAAAGCACTTTTCAGTCGATTAAAACCAGCCAGAAGAAATATGGAATGCATCCGAAAATATCACGGATGCAGAATGAGCACCTGAAAGAGACACAAACAGTTCTCAATATGGGTTTGAGCCTTTCCAGCATATTTCCTTTTAGATGTTCAATGTTACATTTTATCATACAAATTGGCAAATTTTGGACGCGTGTAAGAAGTGCACTACAATTCTTATGCATAATTTTGACCTGCATATTCACTGGCTAGCAATTACAGGGTAACATTTCGAACTCATGTGAAAGAGAGCAACTTGTGTCTCAAATTTGTGTCCTCAACTTAAGTAAAAACATTTACTGAGGTATGAAGATAGAATTATCTAAAACGGGCTAGGAAAATAGACTACAGTGGATGAGCAGTAGCAGACATTTCACAGTGCTTAGCAAAAGTATATCAGCCAAAAAGGACTCAATGAGAAAGATGAACCACCAGTGGTTAACAAAGGCAGTCAAGGAAAGTATCCAATCAAAATCTAAGGCAAAGTCATGAACAGATTCAAGTCCCACCTTCTTTAGAGGTGTGTAATAACATCTGAGCAGGTTGATTAGGAAAACATCTACGATATGGTGAAAATTTACAAAGAGGGTGAAAATTGATTCATAGAACAGTACAGTACAAAACAGGACACCAACAAAATAAAACTACTCTAAATTTACACGAGTCTCAATTTCCAGCATTCGGCCCATCCCTTGAATGTTATGGCATTTCAAGTGTTCACTCACATACTTTCTGAAGGCTGGGAGATTTCTTGCTTCAACTACCCTCCCAGGCAGAGCAATCCAGACCCGTTCCACTCTCTGGGTGAGAAGAATCTCTGCTGAAATCCCCTCTAAATGTCCTAGCTTTCACCGAAAAATTTTGACTCCCTTTTTATAGATGTTTCAAGGAAAACCTTGCTGTCTACCCACCCTACCATCCCCGTCAATCTTATACACCTTAATCAGATCCCCTCTCAGCCCTCTTTGTTTCAAAGAAAACAACCAGACCATATCCAGGCTCTCTTCATAGTTAAACTGCTCCATCTCCTTATTTATTCACTCACAGGATGTGGGCATCGCTAGCTAGGCCAGCATTTCTTGCTCTTCCCTTAAGGGTCAACCTCATTGCTATGGGTCTGGAGTCACATGTAGATCAGATCCAGTAAAGATGGCAGATTTCCTTCCCTGAAGAACATTAGTGAACCAGATGGGTTTTCCTAACAATCAGCAACAGTTTGATGGTCATCATTAGACTATTAATTTCAGATCTTTATTGAATTCAAATTCTACCTTCTGTCATAGCAGGATTCAAACCTGGGTCCCCAGAACATTAACTGGTCTCTAGATTAATAGTTGCGCAACAATCCACAAGGCCATCAGCTCCCCATTAATCATCAATCCCGGGCAACATCCTGGTGAACTTCATCTGCACCCGCACCCTCTCCTGTACAATCACATTTTTCCTACGGTGCGGCGACCAGAACTGCACATAGTACTCCGGCTGTGGCCTAACCAAAGTTCTGTACAGCTCCAACATAACCTCATAATTTACGCCATGACTGAACCACCCTCATCAACACACCTGGTCACCTCCTTAAAACATCTGTCAGGCACAAACTTGAGAAGGTGTTGAGGGACTGCCTTCTTGAAACATTACAGCCCATTTGGCGTAGATGCCTACACAATGCTGTGGGATTCTGATCCAGTAAGAAAACATCATAAAACATACAGGATGAAGAAGGTACAAGTGGTTGAAATTGAGAAGTAAGACAATAGTTCCCTTCACAAAATAAGAAAAACATAAACAGGAGGTTGGAAAATGTGTCCGTGAGCTAATTCATGATCAGTGCTGAGTCCACATCTTACTGTGTACAATGAGGGCCCTGACGCTGAATTTTACCTTACAAAACACTTACAAATATGTGGCTGCTCTTTAACATTTCAAATAAACATGTCTGCACTACAAAAATCTTAGCAAAAGGAGCATACAGGTCCTCTCATCCAGAAACATTCCATTAACATTAACAAGTTACAAGCAGTAGGAGAGGTGACCCAGTAGATTTGACTCCAGCAGTTCACCTAGGATTAGGGTACAAATTCAATTGTAACAGATAAGGTGACATGTATCAATGTCAATAAATTATCCTTCATACAATTTCTGCACTGCAGAAAGAGGCAATTCAACACACTGAGTCTGAACCGATCCTTGAAAGAGTATCCTACCCTGACCCACTCCTACCCTATCCCAGTAACCCCGCATTTACTGTGGTTAATCCATACCCTGGATACTATGAGGCAATTTAGCACGACCAATCCACCTAACCTACACATCTTTGGAATGAGGGGAGGGTGAAATCGGGGCAACTGGCAGAAACCCACACAGATAGGAGGAGAACGTGCAAACACACACCAATGTTGGAATCAAACCCGGTCTTTGGTGCTGTGAGGCAACAGTACTAACCACGCTGTCACCATGCTGCCCTTATGCAGCAATTAATTGCCTGCTGCAGAAAAAAAATATATTTCTGCTGTATTGGCTACTAAGGTTAGCTCAAAGTTGAAGTTTATTTTGCATCCTCCGCTTTACTTCATCTGGCAGTGTTTATGTTGACACTGGTTTTCTCTAATTGGATCCTTTTTGACTTTGAAAATTTTTTGCTTCAAGGTGCCAGATCAATAATTTACATACATATTGTTTAATATTTACAACTAGATGTTACCTTGTGCCATATAAAGTATAGCACGAGCCACTTTCAGCCTTTTCTCCCTGGCAGTTACCTCTAGGCCATCCAGCAATCTCATGGCATGTGTCTGATGCTCTGAGATATCCACTTCAGTCCATTTCTTGTCTTTCACTACAAAGCAAATTATTATGATGTATTGGTTATACACGTAAGCAAGAATCACACTTCACGACTGCTCTTATTTCTGTTTCAAAAATACATTCCTGAAAGCAAATGCAAATACATCAAAAGGTTCAGATCACATGATGTAATTTTTAATCCTTCGGTTCTATTACGCCAAAGGGATGTAAAATGAGAGGGTTGTCCTTTGAATGCTGTGCAAAGCAAACTTTTTTTAATTCATTCATGGGATGTGTGCATTACTGGCTGGATCAGCATTTAGTGCCCATCCGTAACCGAAGAAGGGTCCCGACCCAAAACTTCAACTTTCCTGCTCCTCTGATGCTGCCTGGCCTGCTGTATTCCTCCAGCTCTACACTGTATTACCAATGAGAAGCAACAGTTTCCTGATCATCGTTAGACTCTTAATTCCAAATTATTATTGAATTCAATAATAACCTAGGTGCCCACAACATGGAGTAATGGTCAAGTGATAACACAAGGTCATCGCCTACTCCAACCTACCGTACTCTCCGGAGTTTGGCAGTGATGCTTAAATTCTGCTTTCTTATTAGAGAAAGAGAGAGAGAGAGAACTCAGAGGTTAACCTGAAGGTCACATCTCTTCAGGCAAAAGGCGAGGTTGAGGAGGAGATTACTTCATCGTAACCGCAGCCAGTACAGGAATTGAAACAAGGCTGTTAGCATCACCCTGCATCACAAACCAGCTGTCCAGCTAACTAAGCTAACTGACATTTGCTTTTAACTTTTTGAAGAATGCGAGGTGATCTAACCGAAATATACAAGATTCTGAAGGGACTTAAGATACATATGGGAAGGTCGCATGCTCTGGCTTAGGAAACTAGAACAGAGACATACAGTCTCAGATAAGAGGTTGAAAACTGCAGAGCAAGCGGCATTTGTTCCTTCAAAGGGTTGTCTTTCTTTAGAATTCCCTACTCCAGAGGTCATTGACATTCTGTCACAGAGTATATTGTCAGAAGTCACACAACAACAGGTTATACTCCAACAAGTTTATTTGAAATTACAAGCTTTCGAAGTGCTGCTCCCACCTGATGAAGGAGCAGCGCTGTAAAAGCTTGTGATTTCAAACAAACATGTTGGACTTTAACCTAGTGTTGTCTGACTTCTGACTTTTCCAGTCCAACACTGGCACCTCTACATCAGAGCACACTAATATGGATTTTTGATCTCCGAGAAATGAAGGGATCTTGAATACGGCAGCGAGAGAGTCTGGAAGCAGAAGATCAGCTGTGATCATCTGAATGGTGGATCAGCATCAAGACACAGTATTGTCTACAGTTACACTTATTTCTTACAGAGGCATAGAGTCATACAGCTTGGAAACAGACCTTTCCCTTCAACCAGTCCATACTGACCATGCTCCCACTGGCCACGTTCCCAAGCAAGCAATTGGGATAGGGGACTCTCCAGTCAGGGACACAGATGGGTGTTTCTGTGGCCACGAGTGAGACTCCAGGATGGTGTTTTGTCTCCCTGGTGCCTGGGGAAAAAGAACACCTTGGAGCAGTTGCAGCAATTTCTCAAAGGAGGTTGTTGCACAGGTTGGGACAAAAAACATAGTCAGAAAAAGGGATGATGTTCTACCGAGTTAATACAGGGAGTTGAGACAACAGGTTAAAAAGCAGGATCTCAAGGGTAGTGAACTCTGGACTACTCTTGGAACCACGTGCCAGTAAAAACAGGAATAGGAGGATAGGGCAGATGAATGCATGGCTGAGGAGCTGGTACAGGGGTTAGGGATTCAGACCATTGGAATCTCCTCTAGAGCAGAGGTGACCCGTACAAAGAGAATAGGTTACACCTCAACTGGAGAGAGATCAATATCCTGGTGGGGAAATTTGCTAGAGCTACTCAGGAGGGTTTAAACTAGTCTAGCAAAAGAGTGGTACCTTTAACAGTAGTGAGACAAAAGAGAAGGTTGAGGCCAGTACAGAAGTTAAAGAGAAAAAGTTAAAGGGAATGAGGGAAAACTGATGAGTTGAATTATATTTATTTCAATGCAAGAGGCCTGACAAGTAAGGCATAAAAATTCAGAGCGCGGACGGGTACATGTGACTGGGATATCAAAGCTATTACAGAAACATGGCTGAGGCAGGGACAGGACTGGCAGTCTAATGTTCTGGGGTACAGATACAATAAGGAGGAAACAGGGGAGGCAAGGAGAGGGCAGTGGAGTGTTTGATTAAGGAAAACAGCAGTACTCAGAGAGGATGTTCCTGACGGATTGTCCAGTGAGGCTGTATGGGTGGAACTGAGAAATAAGGGGTGATTACTTTGATGGGATTGTACTATGGGACACCCAAGTCAGCAGGAAATCGAGCAGCAAACATGCAGGGAAATCACAGACAACTGTAAGAATAATAGGGTTAGAATAGCATTAGATTTTAACTTTCCAAACATAGTCTGGGACTGCCACAGTGTTAAGAACTTGGATGGAGAGGAATTTGTTAAGCATCATAGAGATAGACAACATTGAAACAGACCCTTTGGTCCAACTCACCCACGCCAACCAGATATCCTAAATAAATCTAGTTCCATTTGCCAGCATCTGGCCCATATCCCTCTAAACCCTTCCTATTCATATACCCAGATGGCTTTTAAATGTTGTAACTGTACCAGTGTCCACCACCTCTAGCAACTCATTCCATACACATACCACCCTCTGCATGAAAAAGTTGCCCCTTAGGTTCCCTCTGTATCTTCGTCCGCTCATCTTAAACTTACGCCCCCTAGTTTTGGACTCCCACACCCCAGGGAAAAGACCTTGGCTAGTCACCCTGTCATTGCCTTTCATGATTTTATACACCTCTATAAGATCACCTCTCAAGCCTCCGACGATCCAGGGTAAACAATCCTAGCCTACTCATCCTCTCCCTACAGATCAAACCCTACAACCCTGGCAACATCCTTACAAATCTTTTCTGAACCCTTTCACGTTTCACAACACACCTTTCCTTTAGCAGGGAGCATAGAATTGAATGCAGTATTTTAAAAGTGGCCTAATCAATGTCCTGTGCAACCACAACATGACCCCCCAACTCCTATGCTCTGTGCACTGACCACTAAAGGCAAGCATAACAAATGCCTTCTTCACTACACTGTTTACCTGTGACTCCACTTTCAAGGAACTATGAACTTGCACTACAAAGTCTCTTTGTTCAGCAACAGTCCCCAGGACCTCACCATTAAGTGCATAAGCCCTCCCCTGATTTGCCTTTCCAAAGTGCACCACCTCACATTTACCTAAATTAAGCTCCGTCTGCGACTCCATGGCCCATTGGCCTATCTGATCAATGTCCAGTTGTACTCTCAGTTAACCTCCATCGTTACCCAATATACCACCAATTTTAGTGTCACCTGCAAACTTACTAACCACACCTCCCATATTCACATCCAAATCATTTATATAAATGACCAAAAGTGGAGGATCTAGCACTGATCCTTGTGGCACACGGTTAGTCACAGGCCTCCAATCCGAAAAACAACCCTCCATCACCACCCTGTCTCCGACCTTCGAGCCAATTTTGTATCCAAATGGCTAGTTCTCCCTGAATTCCATGTGCTCTAACCTTGCCAACCAGTACCTTATTGAATGCCTTGCTGAAGTCCATTTTGACAAGCCCACCGCCAAGTGTTTTCAGAAAAAAATTCTCAATCGATATGAAGCTGGCCCTTTTAAAGAAGGGGCAAAATCTGATCTCCTCTTGGGAAATAAAGTAGGGCAAGTGATGAGGTGTTGGGGGGAGCACTTTGGGACCAGTGATCATAATTCTATTAATTTAACATAGTTATGGAAAAGGATAGGTCTGGTTCCCAAGTTAAAGCTCTAAATTGGGGCATGACCAATTTTCATTGTATTAGACAGGCAATTTCAAAGGCTGATTGGGGGAGGCTGTTCACAGGTAAAGGAACATCTGGCAAGTGGGAGGCTTTCAAAACTGAGATAACGATAGTTCAGGCCCAGCACGTTCCCGTTGGAGTGAAGAGTGAGGCTGGAAGGAGTTATGAACACTAGATTACTATAGATATTGAGGTTCTGGTCAAGGAAAAGGATGGATATGACATGTATGGGCAGCTGGGCTCAAGTGAATCTCAGCAGGTGTATAGGGGATGCAGGAGTACACTTAAGAGGGCAATCAGGAGGACAAAAAGGGGATTCGAGATAGTTTTGTCGGATAGAGTAAAGAAGAATCCAGAGAGATTCAAGTATATTAAGGGCAAAAGAGTAACAAGAGAGAGAATCAGGCCCCTTAAAAGATCACTTCGCTTTTAATGGCCAAATATATGAACAGATGTACAGGACACCCAAGGGATCAGCTATCTCCGGACTAATAGCTGAAGCAGTGATGCAGAGACTTGAAAACATGGCCCTTCCACTAATCCAACTGAAACTATGGATATGCCACTTGGATGACACCTTCGTCATTATTAAATGATCAAACTAGAGGAGACACTCGAACTAATAAACACCCCCCTCACCAGGATAAGATTCACCAGAGAAGAGGAAAAGAACAAACAACACCCATTCCTGGATGTCATGGTGGAATGCAAGACCAATGGGGAATTCTTAACAAAGGTACAGAGGAAAGTCACACACACTGACCAAGTACTGAATTTCAACAGCAACCACCCAAACACACACAAACGAAGTTGCGTGAAAACATTATTTAAACGGGCAACAACACACTGCAGCAGCACAGAACTACGCCAAAAAGAAGAAGAATCCCTCTTCCAAGTATTCAAAGACAACGGGTACCCAAAAAACTGGGTCAGAAGATGCCGACTACACAAATGACACCAGGAAGATACTGCACTCCCCAACACACTCATCATGCTACCTTACTTCAAGAACACATCTGAACTGACCACAACACTCTTACAACCACTGGGCATCAGAGTAGCACAAAACCCACATCAACCCTACACCAACTGCTCACCCGAACCAAAGACCCACTACAGACAGGACCAATGTCATATCAAGATTCCCCGCAAAGACTGCGACAAACATCACATTGGACATTAAAAGGAATTTAACCACAAGAGTACATGAACATCAACTGGCAAAATAAAAAAGACATGACCAATATTCACTCATCTCCATCCACATGGATAAGGAAAACCACCAATACAATTGGGACAACACCAGGATCCTGGGACAGGCGAAGCAGAGACAAGCACGGGAATTCCTAGAGGCCTGGTTCTCCACTAAGAAAGCCATCAATAAACACATAGAGCTAGACTCCATATACACTCCATTGCGAAGGAAAACTCGAAGTGAGGTAATCCAGCTCAACGGACACCAGAGTTTAAAATAACAGGTGGGAAAACAATGGCGCTTCATCGGAGGCTGCACTGATAACGGTACCCAGCAGGGTAATGAAACGTCTGCGGAACAACGAACCAGCTTGGCGAGCCAGCCAACTGTAATATCCATAACCTGAGCTACAAATCTACCCTAAAATCTACAAAAAGGGGATTCGAGATAGTTTTGCCGGATAGAGTAAAGAAGAATCCAGAGAGGTTCAAGTATATTAAGGGCAAAAGAGTAACAAGAGTAACTTTTTGTAGAGTGGTTAGTCAAGTTAGATCACATTGGAATCATGGAGAGCTGGTCAACCAGATGTAAAATTGGCTTGATGCTAGGATGCAGAAAGTGGTGGTAGAGGGTTGCTTTCCTGTGTGCTGGCAGTTTACACTCTGTTTGCTAACTGCATCAGTTGGAGACTGAAGAGTAAACACCTGTTGTCCCGGGAGGTGCTGTGTTGCTTATTCAGGCCTAGAGCCTGGGGCCTCAGGTGCTGTAGCCTGCCTGATTGGAGGGCCTCGAGTATGGGATATCTGTTGCCCTGGTGGCCTGCATTTCTACTCATTTGGTGCCTGGGGAGCCTGGAGGTGGGAGCCTGGACAAACCCCCATCACCCCGCTGCCTAGCCCAGGTGGTCGTCATGGAAGATGCATTTATAGCCGAGCATGAGGATGACGCTTACCAGGTGTTCTGGTTGGCAGACGGTGTGCAGTGTCATGTTTGTAAAGATGTGGGGCATGTCAGAAGGAACTACCTTATGCTGCGACCAACAACCTAGCAGTCATGCCTGACACCGTTGTTCGTTCCCTCTCAGGGGTTGAACGGGGTCTGCAGTGACCAGCATTCCTGCTAATGATACCAGTGAGGCAGGGGAGGAAGGCCTGCAGGAATACCAAACACGTGGGGACAGCCTCCCAGAAGGATTCCCCAGGTACCCCTGAGATCACTGGTGCCCAGACTGTTGCAAATCCCCTTCCAGAAAATAGCGACCCTGGGCGCATCAAGGAAGGGCAGGGTTTCAGGACCCATGTTGGCCTGTTTGATAATGAGCACCTGAGTCAACAAGCAGTGTCCCCTAGACCCTCACATGTCCCAAAATCTGTGAAAGAAGAAAGGGCAGAGGGTAGCCAGCATGAGATGGAAGTGTCCCTTGTTCACCCAACTTCTCAGAAAAGGCGCCACTCCTTGAGGTCTGAAGGACCAGGAGAGTCTGATACTAAAACGCATCCCCCCAAAACCCCTCTCCCTCTTCACTTGGGGAGGGGGTCACAAACCCATCCCCACAGTACCCCACAACTGGACGTCTCATTCATGCCACAAGATTTGGAAGGCCTCAGGTATTGCCCGAGCTGACTGGGGACTACAATGCAAAGAGTTATCCTGAGAGAATTCTGGGTGGTAGTGATGAAAGACCAGGCCTCCTCACTCCCTCCCAGATCTTTGTGTCCAACATGTCTGCCTGATGCCGGAACCAGAGCAGTGTTTTGAACGACCACCCAGCATCGAGTCTGATTTAATCCAAGGCTCAAAGGTCCCTGCAAAGGAATCACCTGCTGTCAACCCTGGGGGTGGGTCCGAGGGAGGATTGTGTCCAACCGGTGACCCCAGACCAACCTCCACACTTGATGCAGGCATACGGTCAGGGGTTGGAGGCGATGACTTGGAAGAAGACACGTCAACTTTTGAGAGTACTGCTGAGTTAGATGAAGCGCAGGGAGACATAGTGCTCAGGGATGAGACACCCTCCTCCCTGCCGGGGAGTTCCAGGACGTTTTGCATGCGATGCTCGGTCGCCAAGGCAGAGTCTGATTGGTTATAGACCGGTGGAATTCTCTACCACTTCGGGTCATGTCTGCCTGACAGCTATCAACGGTGCCCAGAACAGACAGGAACATGAGCCGGTGGGGGCAAAGTTTCCTTTATAGCGTTTTCAGGTAGTAAAGGGAAAAGAAATCCCCTCCGCCGGCTCAGTAAGTTGATTTCATTGTTTCACCTGGTGACGGTGGCATATAGTGCAGCCATGAGAACATCCATAGCTAGCCTCAATGTCAATGACAGCAGGAAAGCACAGATTTCATATCCTCTTGTTCCTCAGGGAACGTAAGTACGTGGTGAGCTTCCTGTGAGAAACCTATACTGTTTCAGGAGATGAAGCTGCATGGCTCCTGCAGTTGTGGGGAATGGTCAACAAGAATGACCCAAACATGATCAAATCACAAAGATTATGCATTTATTTGAAATCTCAAGTTCAAATTAACTGATTTTTTCCCAGTTCCTTCGTGCGAATTGTGAAGATTTCTTACATGAATAATCACAAAACTGAAAGCTTGGATTTTGCCATTTATTTAACAATCTGCCAATTTCTAACTAAACACTCCTGGAAATTACTCAAATTAACATTCCATTAAGGTAACTTTCTCTGAGTTTTCTACTAACCTTTCTAGGAAATAAATTTTACTTTAGTTTGAATTTCAGGCAGATTTCTTCCAAAACTACTCAAAAGAACATTGGACATAGAACAGTACAGGCCCTTTGGCCCACGATGTAGTGCCGACCTATTATCCTACTAAGATCAATCTACCCTGCATATCCTACATTTTACTATTGTCCATGTACCTATCCAAAAGTCGCTTAAGCGTCTCTAAAGTATCTGACTCCACACGCCCACCACTCTCTGTGTAAAGAACCTACCTCTGACATCTCCCCTATACCTTCATATAGGTTCCAAACCTACAATCTAAAAGCTTCCAAACTCTGGATTTCCCAAGTTAAAATCAATCCTTGATTGTACCAAGCTAAAATCTAACATACGCTGCTCAAACTGTCATAAACCTAGTGCTGTCATCAATCTATCATCAATACTCCAGGAATTGCTGCTCTCCAACAAACATTGGATGAACTCATGATATTGGAAAGATTGACTGGTTCAGTTAATTTTGTGAAGCATTTAAAAATAACCAATACCCACATGCCACTAGATTGAAATCTAAACTCTCAAAATAGCACCTCTCATCACACCAATTTGCTGATTGACTAAACTCTCCCAGCACAATCCTGTAAGCTGCAAAATACAAAGAAACTAAGTCAATATACACAATACTTTCCAGTTACTGCTAATTTAAGACTACAGCAGATTTAAAGAACAAAATTTACTCTCACTCACTAAACTCCCTGTTTGCACTCAATTTCCTTAACTGTAGTCATTTGTCAGAGATCTATAGCACAGAAAGAGGCCTTCAACCCATCGATTCTGTGCTGGTCAAAAAAAATCACTTAATTATTCTAATCCAGTTTTTCAGCACATGGTCCACAGCCCTGTATGCCTTGGCATCACAAGTACACATCTAAATATTTCTTAGATGTTGTGAGAGTTTCTGCCTCTACCATTTTTACAGGCAGTAAGATCGAGATTACCTCAAAGAACGCATTTCCTCACATCCCCTCTAAACCTCCTGTTCCTTGCCTTTAATCTCTGCTCCCAAGTCATTGATCCCTTAACCAAGGGGCAAAGCTTCTTCCTGTCTACCCTATTTATGGCCCTCAATTTTATATATTTCAATCATGTCCCTCCTCAGTCTCCTCTGCTCCAAGGAAAACAACCCCAGTCTATGCAGTCTCTCTTCATAACTAAAACTCTCCAGACCAGGTAACATCCTGAGAAAATCTCCTCAACACCACATCCAATGTTATAACATCCCTGCTACGATGTGGATTTCATAACTGCACACTGTATTCTAGCTGTAGCTTAACCAACCTTTTATACAGTACCAGCAATTCATCCCTGATTTAAACTCTATGCCTCGGCTAAGGAAGCCAAGTATCCTGTATGCCTTCTTAACCATATGACCGACCTGTGCAACTGACTTAGGGGGCTGGCGTACATTCACACAAAGGTCCCTCAAGGATAAGTTGTATATGTATACCACAAACAACAAAACCTCCAACATTGATCCTTGTGGAACTCAACCGGACAGGGACCCAGTTACAAAACACCCGTCGACCGTCACTCTATGCTTCCTGCACTCAGCAAATTCTGGATCCAATTGGCCAAATTTCTTTGGACTCTACAGACGCTTACCTTTGCTACCAATGTCCTATGTGGGATCTTATCAAAAACCTTGAAGAAGTCCAATTAGACAACATCAAATGCATTGCCCTCATCTACACATCTGGTCACCTTTTGGAAAAATTCAACCAGGTTGGGCAGACATGATCTCTCCTGAACAAAACCATGCTGAATGTTCTTGCTTAATCCCTACTTCTCCAACTGCTGATTAATTCTGTCCCTCAGAACTGTTCCTGATAGTTTTACCACGACTGAAGTTAGACTGACAGGCCCATAGTTTCCTGTTTTATCTCTTGCTCCCTTCTTGAATAATGTTACTACATTGGTGTGTCTCCAGACCTCTGGTGTTCCTCCTGTGACCAGAGAGGAATTGAAATTATTGCAAGCGTGCCTATTTCCTCCCCTGCCTCATGCAACAACCCAAAATACATTTCAATCTGCCTTGGAGATTTATCTACTTTTAAACCTCTGAAGATTTTAAATAATTTTCAGCTTTGGTAAGTATCTCTTTTACATGATGTTGACTATTGCAAGGCTTTTTAAATTAATTCACAAGTCGTGGGATCAGAGGCTAAGCCAGCATTTATGTCCATCAGTAATCACCTTGGAAAAGGTGGTGCTGAGCTACCTTTTTGAACCACTGTAGCCCACAGGGTGTATATATACCTACAGTGCTGTTAGAAAGAAAGTTCCAGCAAGTTGACCACGTGATAGTGAAGAAGCAGATAATTCCATGTCAAGGCAGTGAAGGGGAGTTTGTAGGAGGTAATGTTCTCAAGCTTAGATGATGACACAACATTCAATAGCATTACTGCCACTAAGGGGAGATGATTAGATTCTTTTGTTGATTTCAATTATCTAGCACATGTGCGAAATTACCACATCTTGCCATTTATCAGTCCAAACCCAGATCTCATCCAGATCTTGCTACATATGGACATAGACCGCCTCGGTCTTAGAAGCAACCCACGGTGCTAAACATATTAATTTTCATTCCTGTCTAAGTGCACAAAGTCAAAGTTGCAACTTCTTGTAAAATGTATCAGAAGTTTTCTAGTCCCCGGGTAGGTTCTTTTACACAGTTGTTAAAAGACTGCAAGAACATCAGACTACACGTTTTGTTTGACGTCAGGACAGAAAAGGACAACGAATGTCCTCCGGACTGGAAAACGGCCAAGCTCAGTGACACTAAATAAGGTTTGGCCAGAATTAACGAGGCAAGCACCACGAAATCTTCATATATTAAATGAAATAGTTGAAAATGAATATTTTCTTCGAAAACTAAAAGTGCAATGGATTAATGAACTTATATCAAAATCATTAAACTAGACTAGAATTAGACTAAGCCTCAAAATAAACAATCCTCAAGATAACACTCACCACTAGTTGACAAAGACAGTGTTTGTATTTGCATTTAACATCAAAAGCAATATCATTACCATGAGTCTTGAATTCTTCTTCAAAGCATTTTCTATTCAGGTGAAGCTCAGGCCCCTCTGTGTAGCTATAGAGCTCTATCAAAACATAATAAAAGTAATATTAAGAGTGAAAAAACCAAAATGTATCTTGATGTATCTTGTAACCTAGATGTGATCGATAGCAAACAGATTAACAGGAAGCATCTGCCTACAGATGCATATGCAGAGTGGTTAGATTCTCTCTCGTCTGTAGTCATGGATCCCATCCCACTGCAGTTGAAAGACTCTTGCCCCATTTTACTCAATTCCTCATCATCTATTTATGATGCAGCAAGGGACCTTTGGCCCATCGAGTCTGCACTGACGTAACTACTACTACTAAAAGTGCGCTAATCCCAATTTCCTGCACTCGTCCCATATCCTTGAATATTATGATATTTGAAGTGCTCATCCAAATTTTTTTTTAAAAGGTTGTAAGATTCCCAGCTTCCATTACCTTCCCAGGCAGTGCATTCCTGATTCCCACCACCTGCTGAATGAAAACGTTTTCTCCCCAAATCCCCTCAATCTTCTGTCCCTTACCCTAAAATTATGTCTTCTTGCGACTGACCCATCAGCAAAGGGCTCTCTATTCACCCTGTCCACAACCGTCAATCGTATACACTTCAATCATGTCCACCCTCAGTTTTTTATACTGTAAAGAAATTAATCCAAACCTATCTTATAGTCTCTCCTTATAGCTCAATTTCTCCATTCCAGGCAACAACCTGGTGAACTTCCTCTGTACCCTGACCAGTGCTACCACTTCCATCCTGTAGTGAGGTGACCAGAACTGTACCTAGTACTCCAGCTGTGGACTGACCAATGCTCTGAACAACTCCAAAACTACTTCCTTGTTCTTGTACTCTATGCCACGATTGATGAAAGCAAGTGACCCATATGCCACCTTAACTATCCAATTCATGTGCTCTGCCAACTTCAGGGATCTGTGAATAATCACCCCAAGATCCCTCAGTTCCTCCAGTGTCCTGCCATTCACCAATTCTCCCTCATCTTGCTTGTTCTTCCAAAGTGGATTAC
This sequence comes from Ginglymostoma cirratum, assembly GCA_024137785.1. Lineage (NCBI taxonomy): Eukaryota > Metazoa > Chordata > Chondrichthyes > Orectolobiformes > Ginglymostomatidae > Ginglymostoma > Ginglymostoma cirratum. Next base: position 11,107,996 of record JAHRHZ010000027.1, read on the forward strand.
CTCGCACCTATCTGGATTAAATACCAGCTACAACTGGTCTGCCCATCTGACCAACCTATCTGTATTTTCCTGTAACCTTCAACTATCTTCTCTACCACTCTAACAATGCAAATTTGCTTAACATTCCGCCCCACATTTTCACCTATATCATTTACATGTATGACAACCAATAAGGGTCTCAGTACTGATCCTTGTGGTATGCCACTGGACACCGGCCTCCAGTCAAACAGCCTTCCACCGCTGCCCTTTGTGTCCTCTGACTAAGCCAGTTTCTGATCCATCTGGTCGACTGTCCCTCAATTCCATATTCTTTAACATTCTCAATCAGTCTCTCATGGGAGACCTTATCAAAAAATTTGCTGAAATCCATATAAGCTACATTAACTGAGCTTCCCTCATCCAAACTCCTAGAATGATTATGCAAGGACTATAGAAAACTTTCATGTGTCCAGCCTCAACATTTCTAAAAACCACCCTCCACCACTTTTATTGCTTAAAACTTAATTACACCAAATACAGTTTACTCACTCCTCTCATCACTAAATAGATTGTTCTCATACTACTTAGAGCTCTCTGAAGGGGTGATTCACTATCACATCCTGCATCTTTCCCAACACAGACTCAAGTAAACAAAGAGCAACACTTCTCTTTCAACTCCTCACACATAAATCTGAAGATCAGATCAGCTGTGTTCTCAAGTGGTCCATGAACTATGAATTTGTACAGCTTGCTTAAATTTTAGCTTTTTTAGTTTGACAGTTTTAACTTTTTAAAAAAAGTAGCAACGTTCTTGTCTTTAAATAAGATAAAGTTTATTTTTACACATAACTGTTGAAAATTATTTATATAAAATCTTATAAAATTAGCTAAAATACAGATACAAAGATTTGAAAGGATGAAGAATACATATAACGATGATAGATAGGTCATCTCCAAGATTGTTGTAGGCCTGTGATATGCTTGTAGATTCTCTTTCCAAACTAGAAGAGCTGAAAACAGCTGTTGATGGTGTCTGTGATCAGTTAGTTGGAGGTTTGCCTGTAAAGGTGGACTGAGCAGATCAACAGGATTATGAAAAAGCAAAAAGTTTCTTGTTCCTCATTAATTCTGCAGTAATAGCTTTTACAGATTGCCTGGATTCTTTCCGAAGATTTCTGAACACCTTCTTCCTTGTGCTTGATAAGGCCGAGAATCCTCTCCCTGATGGGAGTCAAAGAGCTTGTCTCAGCACAGGATGGTTGCTCCGAGATAGTCTCATACAGATCAAAGAAAATGCATCAAACTCCCATATCACACAGAAAGTTAGAAACCAGGAGTAAGAGTAAGCCATTCAGCCCTTCAAGCCTTCAGGGCTGATCCTCTAGCTCTGCACCATATTCCCACTTTCACTCCATGCCCTTTGATACCTTTATTATCCAAAAGATTATTTATCCTTCTTGAATAAACTCAGTGACTCAGCCTCCACAGCCTTCCATGGTCAAGAATTCCACAATTTGACCATACCCAGTGATGAAAAGTTTCCTCATCTCAGTCCTAAATGGTCTATCCTTATCCTGCGACTTACCCTTGGTTCTAGACTCCCAACCAGGGGAAATGCCTCCCTGCATCTAGTTCGTCTAGTCCTGTTGGCATTTTAAGTATTTTGATCAGATCCCATCTCATTCTACGAAACACTAGTAAATAAAGGTCCAGTCAAACCAGTTTGCCCTCATAGGATGGTCCTTATTATATACTGGGTTGGTCTAAGCCTAGGGCACAGAGCCATCTAGTTGCCTTGCAGTTGAGGGGGTCTGGGGGGAATGGTTGGCATGGCGGGGGTTAGCAGTTGACAGGGTTTGGGGAGTGGGGTGAGGTGTGGTACCCAGAGACATAGTGAGGAAAGAGATCAGTCTGAGACTGGTACAGTTGTGAAAAGGAGCAAGTCAAAAAGTCCAGGCAGGCAAGAACAAAGCAGAGAATGAGGAAGGGCTAATAAATTAAACTGTATTTATTTCTATGCAAGAGGTCTAACAGGTAAGGCAGATGAACTCAGGGCAGGGTTGGGAACATGGGATATCATAGCAATTAGAGATGTGGCTCAGAGTTGAACAGGACTAGCGGCTTAATGTTCCAGGGTATAGATGACATAGGTAGAATAGAAAGAGTGGCAAGACAGGAGGGGGACTGGCGTTTTTGACGAGAGATAACATTACGGGCTGTACTTAGCACTTCAGGAGGATATTCCTGGGAATACATCCAGGGAAGTTATTTGGGTGGAACTAAGAAATAAGAAAGGAATGATCACCTTACTGTGATTGTACTATAGACCCCCCCACCCCCTCCCCCAATTGTCAACAGGAAATTGAGAAACAAATTTGTAAGGAGATCTCAGTTATCTGTCAGAATAATAGGGTGGTTATGGTAGGGGATTTTAACTTTCGAAGCATTGACTGAGACTGTCATAGTGTTAAGGGCTTGGATGGACAGGAAATTCTTAAGTGCGTCCAAGGAAATTTTTGATTCAGTTTATGCATGTACCTACTACAGAAGGTCCAAACATTGACCTACTCTTGGGAAATAAAGCAGGGCAGGTGACTGCAGTGTCAGTGTGGGAGCATTTTGGGACCAGCAACCATAATTCTATCACTTTGAAAATAGTGATGGAAAAGGATAGACTGGATCTAAAAGTCAAAAGTTCTAAATTGGAGGAAGGCCAAATTGGAGTCATGGGGCAGATAGAAGATGGATGAATTTCAATGCGGAGAAGTGAGAGGTGATAGATTTTGGTAGAAGGGCCATGGAAACACAGTATAAAATAAAGTGTTAGGTCTTGTATGTGTAGGAGCAAATAGCCCTGGATGCATGTGTGCATTTAAGAACATACGAAATAGGAACAAATTGTTCGGGCCCTTGAATCTGCTCTGCCATTCGCTACGATCATGGCTGATCTGAAAATTCTGGACATCCACATTTCTACAGTTTCCTTATAACCTTTAGTTCCCAACTGATCAAGAATCTACCTCAACCTTAACTATACACAAGGATTCTGCCCCACAGCTCTTGTAACCTTACAACCCTCTGAGAAAGAATTCCCTCTCATCTCAGTCTTAAATTGCCACCCTTTTATTCTGAAACTATGCCTGCTGATCCTAAACTTTCCCATGAGAGGAAACATCCTCTCAACATTTATTCAGAGAGTAGAGTCCATCCTGTTTAGCCTTTGCTCATAAAACAATCCTTCCGTACCAGGGATCATCCCACTGAACCTTCTCTGAATGCCTCCAATGAAATGATATTCTTCCCTAAATAAAGGGACCAAAACTGCTCTCAGTATTCCAGATGTTGTCTCACTTCATCTGTACAGCTGTAGTAAGATTTCCCCACTAGTATGTCATTAAAGGTAACAGAATACATGGACAGAAGAGTTAATGAAGCACACTATTATCATAGGCTTCATCAATAGGGGTACAGTGTACAAGAACAAGCACAAGAATCCACAGGACACTAATTAGACTTTAGCTGAAGTAGTATACACAGTTCTGGGCACCACACTTTAGGGTGCACTGGACAATGTGGAGAAGAGATTTACACGATGGTCTGAGGGTGAGGAACTTCAGTTATGAAGACAGATCGGAGCAGGTGGAACTTTTTTCCTTGAAATGGAGAAGGCTGAGAGGAGATCGGATTTAAGTTTTCAAAATCATGAGGAGTCTGGACAAAGTAGATATGCAATCAAGGAATTCAAGACAGGATTACATGATTATTTAAACAAAACTAATATGCCTGGTTGAGAGGAATGAGCAGGAGAATTCCACTAAGTCATGATGATCAGAGAGTTGGTGTAGACATGCTGGGCCTCCTTCCACACCACAATAATTCTGAGGTCTGACTTTGAGGTCACTTGCCAGTTTTAACTCTTCATTGTATTCCTATTCTGACCTTATTATTGCAGTGAAGTTCAATGAAAGCTCAAGAAACAGCACTTCATTTTTCCACCTGACACTCCAATTCTTCAGCCTCAAAGTTGATTTATTTCAGAACTTGAAATTGTCATTTTGATGGAAATATAATCTAAGTGGAAAGTGACAGGGATCCTGATAATCAAGAAATGGAAACTATTGCAATAAAACAGAGGAACTGGGGAGGAGGAGTAGGCAATTCAACTTAAGCCTGTTCTGCCATTTAATACGATTGTGGCTAATCTCATCTCGGCTTCAATTCCACTCTACTGACAGTGAGCAACAGTTGCGGGATACACTGAAAGCCAAGATAGAGCTGAAAGAGTGAGCTAATTCTGTCACTTCATATTGGTGTGACTACAGTACAGAAAGGTATTACAGAAATTGAAAGGATACACAACAGAGCAACCAAAATGAATGAACGGGTGGACAGACTTAAATTATGAGAAATGTTCCCATGAATTTAGCATGTTCTCATTGGAAGAGAAGATTGAGCTGATTTTAGTATTCTTGTAGGATCCTAAAACAAAGGAAGTCAATCACAACAAACAATTTCACTTTTTCTAGAATAGAAAGAGAGTTCTTTGCGGAAGGGGCATATTCAAATCAGTCTACGAATACAAAAGTTCATCTATTGGACATCGTCCCATGAGGGTGTTGAGATCAGTATTAGTTAATTTAAATATACAACGCACACAGTACACCAGATGGTTCAAAAGGCCACCACAATGAAATTGGGGATACAAAACAAATGCCAACCTGGCCAGAGAAGCTCTCATCTCAAAAATGGGTGAACATCAGCAACTAAAAAGACCTAGCTAGGCCACACCAACAGTAATATGAACAGTTCTGGACACCACACCTTTGAAGGCTGTACTGGTTTAGAAGTACAGTACAGATTTGTCAGAATAAAATTGAATGAGATTACATTGTACTCCTCAGAATTTAGATTTGAAAGATGTTTTGAATAAAGTTTCAAAATATTTTTCCCTCTCTATCCCATCTACTCTCAATATCTGTTGATTAGCGAGTCTACAAATAAGAAGCATAGTCTAAAAAATAAGGAGAAACCTTTCAGATACGAAATAAGGAACATTTCTACACAAGGTGTGGGAGGAGTTTGAAACTCTCACTACAAATGCCAATTGATGCAAGAGCAGCTGCATATTTTAAGTTGAAGATAAAACATATTTCTATTGTCCAAATCTAAGAAGGCATTATGGAATAGGAATGTGCACATGAAAATAGGTTTCAGATTAGCTATCATTTCATTGAGTGATGGAACAGGCTTAAGGAACTAAATACACTACAGCCTGTAAAACATGAGTGGACCAAGAAGGTTAGGAAGAAGCATGTAACTCGTAAGGTACGGTAGTTGCTGAAGGACAGGGTTTTCCTCTACAGCCCAACCTGGCATCTACCTACACGCTGGCATCTTTTTTTGCTGTTACACCACCTGAAACCAGACATGACAGCCAAACAGAAGATAAAGAGAGGAGAAAAATCTCTACTCCCGAGCTCCCTGCACGGATCAAATTAGCTGCTAATAGATTAAATGATCTCATGCACCTACATACTTCCAGTCAATTAAATTTACATAAACGTCCAGCTGAAATGGAAGTGTGTGTGTTAACTGTTTACATTGTAATTGCAGCTTCTTGCTGGGAAGATCCAGCAATGTCCTGAAGGACTGTGGCAAAAGGATGGAGCTAGGGAAGGGATTACACATCGACGCAATGCTAGATAGCTTAATCAAAACTCTGCATTTTCACCCATTTCACCAGACATCAGCGCTCAATGTCATGTTTTTAAGTCTGAAAAAGGTTCTGGGGTTCGAGAGATCTTTCACTTCTTGTCCTTACCCGAAAGTTCCGCTGCCCATTTATCACTGTCAGAATATTCAAACTCCAGGTCAGGTGATTCAGAGAAACCCTGTGGAGGTCATGGGGAAACAAAAATCAGAAGACATTTGATTACACAAACAGGAGAAAATGAGATATTAGACTACAATAAAACAGTAGATCTAGGGCTATTTAAATGCCAGGCACCAGCACTTGAGGAAGGGACAGAGTTGGGTTTTCGTTTGGTCAGGGGAGGGCAGCAATGTAAGGAGCAAAAGTACAAGCACACAAACAGTCAATATTTCTAAATCAGTGACAAGTATGGAATGTGCCTACTTAACCAAAGAAAGAGGTGAAGCCAGCAAACCAAGCTGAAGGAGGTAAGTAACTGAATTATGATAAAAGAAAGGACTGCACATGCTGGAGATGTGAAACTAACAAAAATTGAAATGGTTGGAGAAACTCAACAGGCCAGGCACCATCTGTAGAAGACAAAACAAGTTAATGTTTTAAGTTGAGTCATTCTTAACTCTGTTTTCTCTCCACAGATGTTGCCAGACCTCCTGTGTTCCTCCAGGAATTTCTATTTGTAAGTAACTGAATAATGATGATAAGCAGCTCTCCAAACTTTGTAGTTGTCAATACAAAGCAAATTTGGGATCTGGGTCATTAGGATGAATTATGAATGCTAATCAGCTGGCATTCATGCAATGGTTAGAGGAATAAATGCTCTATTAATCATGGAAACAATTCATTTGAACCAAAGATAACAAGGTGTGGGGCTGGATGAACACAGCAGGCCAAGCAGCATCATAGGAGCAGGAAAGCTTGACATTTCGGGCCAAGACCCTTCATCAGAAATGGGGGAGGGGAAGAGGGTTCTGAAATAAATAGGGAGAGAGGGGGAGGTGGATAGAAGATGGATAGAGGAGAGGATAGGTGGAGAGGAGGCAGACAAGTCGAGGGGGCAGGGATGGAGCCAGTAAAGGTGAGTGTAGGTGGGGGGGTAGGGAGGAGATAGGTCAGTCCAGGGAGGACGGACAGGTCAAGGGGGCGGGATGACGTTAGTAGATAGGAGATGGGGGTGGGGCTTGAAGTGGAAGCGGGGGGAATAGGTGAGAGGAAGGACAGGTTAGGGAGGCGGAGATGAGCTGAGCTGGTTTTGGGATGCGGTTGGGAGGGGAGATTTTGAAGCTTGTGAAATCCACATTGATACCATTGGGCTGCAGGGTTCCCAGGCTGAATATGATTTGCTGTTCCTGTAGCCTTCGGGTGGCATCACCGTGGCACTGCAGGAGGCCCAGGATGGACATGTCGTCTGAGGAATGGGAGGGGGAGTTGAAATGGTTCGCGACTGGGAGGTGCAGTTGTTTGTTGCGAACTGAGCACAGGTGTTCTGCAAAGCGGTCCCCAAGCCTCCGCTTGGTTTCCCCGACGTAGAGGAAGCCACAACGGGTACAGCAGTTGCAGTATACCACATTGGCAGATGTGCAGGTGAACATCTGCTTGATGTGGAACGTCTTCTTGGGGCCTGGGATTGGGGTGAGGGAGGAGGTATGGGGGCAGGTGTAGCACTTCCTGCGGTTGCAGGGAAAAGTGCTGGGTGTGGTGGGGCTGGAGGGGAGTGTGGAGCGGACAAGGGAGTCGCGGAGGGAGTGGTCCCTCCGGAAAGCAGATAAGGGTGGGGAGGGAAAAATGTCTTTGGTGGTGGGGTCAGATTGCAGATGGCGGAAGTGTCAGAGGATGATGCATTGGATCTGGAGGTTGGTGGGGTGGTACGTGAGGACGAGGGGTTTTTTTTTGTTATTATTGCGGGGATGGGGTGTGAGGGATGAGTTACAGGAAATGCGGGAGACACGGTCGAGGGCGGTCTTGACCACTGTTGGGGGGGGAAGTTGCGGTCCTTGAAGAATGAGGACATCTGAGATGTACAGGAGTGGAATGTCTCATCCTGGGAGCAGATGCGGCAGAGGCAAAAGAATTCTATATCTCTCATTTGAACCAAATGTTTTCAGGTTGAAAACCAAAGTTTTACACAGCTATCCGATTTCATCTCAACTGTGGTATCAAAGTGACTGCCACAAGACAATATTGATGACACAAAGAATTTACATCTGCACATAAGTTACTGATGCAAATTTAATCTACTTAAGCAAAAGATTTTGGTGAACATACCGGAGTTTCTTTCCGATCTCAAGCATTCACAGAATTTTTGCTTTTACCCTTTAATATTGGCACTCAACATTTTTTGGCCAACTAAACCACATCTCTGCAGTTAACTAAAATCCTCAGACCCAGAGATTTACAGCACATGAGGCAGCCATTTGGCCTATCATCTCCACACCAGTCAACAAAGGTCTTATCTTACTGATTGGGCAAATCAAATTAGCCACAATGCCGTAAAGGAGGGTTTCCTGGAGTGTGTACAGAATGGTTTTCTTGACCAGTATGTGGAGGTACCAAATAGAGAGCAGGCCATCTTAGAGCGGGAGCTGCGTAATGAGATCGGAATCATTGCCAATCTAGCTGTGCGAGACCCCTTGGGGGTGAGCGACCATAACATGATAAATTTTTTTATCAGGATGGAGAACGATGACGGTTGTTGATTCAGAGACTGTGGTGCTGAACCTTAATAAAGGAAACTACAAGGATATGAGGCATGAGCTGGCCTTTGATCGATTGGGGAGAGTTACTTAAAGGGATGACAGTGGATAAGCAGTGGTAAACATTCAAAGAACACATGGGGGAACTGTAACCAGTGTTTATTCCTGTCGGGCACAAAATGGGTAGGAGAGCCAATCCATGGCATTCAAAGGAAATAAGAGACAGTATCCGATCCGAGAGGAAGCATGCAGATTGGCCAAGAAAAATAATAAATCTGAGGACTGGGAACAATTTAGAATTCAGCAAAGAGGGACCAAGGGATTGATGAAAGAAAGGGAAAATAGAATACGGAAGTAAGCTTGCGGGGAGCATAAAGGCTGATGCTAAAAGTTTCAATAGGTACGCAAAGAGGAAGAGATTGGTACAGACAAACCGAGGCCCCTAAGAGACAGAAATGGGGGGGGGGGGGGGGGGAGAGGAGAGAAGTATAATAGGGCACTCCCCCCTCACCCCCTCCCTTTCCCCCGCCCACACTTGCCCCTCACCCCTCCCTACCCCCCCCCACACTTGCCCCCATTCCCCCAAACACTTCCCTCCCCTTGCCCCACTCTCCCGCCCTCCCCCCACACCCACAGGTGCTTAATCCTGGTCCCTCTCACCTCAGAATCTTTTCGCTGGTTTCTGAAAAACTCGCGGCCTTTGGGTAACGCCTTTTGTTTGCCGAAGCTGTTGTTGGCAGGAATGCCGGTGACTCCACATCCAGAACTCGCTTCAGCCCCGGGCCCAAGGCCAGGTCCCAATCCGGGCCCGCTCTCTCCCAGCTCCCCGCCGCCCGACTCCATTGTCCCCTCCTAGGAACAGAAGGAGGAAGTCACCTTCCCAACATGGCCGCACGGACGTCCCGTCCGTCCTTCTCAACGTGGCGGCATTTCCGGTGATGCTGATCTCGGCGAGTTCTGTACTGTGAAAAATGTAAAAATTAGGAGCAGGAGTAGATCATTCAATCCTTTGAGTCTGTTCTGCTATTCAATGTAAGTAGGTAAAGTTGCCATAGTGCCAAAGAATATAAGATGTCTTCAGCAGTGCTACCAAGCAGCACCTGCTCAGCAATAATAATACAATAAACGGCTGTAGATGCTGGAAATCTGAAACAAAAACAGAAATCGCTGCGGAAACCCAGCAAGTCTGGTAGCATCTGTGGAGAGAAAGTAGAGTAATGTTTCGGGTCCAGTGACCTGTCATCAAAATAGTGCCTACTCAGCAACACCCTGCTCAATGGTACTGTATCCAGTTTGAAGTCAGCCACAGCCACTCAGTTCCTGATTGAGTGTGGCTTTCAAGAGCCCTACCAAAATGGGAGTCAGGGGAAAACTGATGAAGCCATACTTGACATAAAGGAACAAAAACAAAGTTGCTGGAAAAGCTCAGCAGGCCTGGCAGCATCTGTGAAGGAAAGAACAGAGTTAACGTTTCGGGTCCGGTGACCGTTCCTCAGACCCTTCTTGAGTTCTGAGAACCTACTGAGCTTTTCCAGCAACTTTGCTTTTGTTCCTGATTTACAGCACTCACAGTTCTTTCAGTTTTTATTTGGCATAAAGAAATATGGTTGTGGTTTTTGAAGATCAGTCCTCTCAGCTCCAGGACATCTCTGCATGAGTTCCTCAGTTGTGAAAGTGCTGGTGTTGGACTGAGGTGGACGAGGTCGGAAATCACATGATACCAGGTTATAGTCCAACAGGTTTACTTGAAAACACAAGATTTCGATGCCTCACTCCTTCTGGTGTTTGTGAGAGAGGTAGTATCTGACACAGAATTTATAAGTAAAAGATCACTGGGTCACATCACTGATGAGGATGTATAAAGGAAACCTAAGATGATGTAAAATCTTTAAACAGTTAGAAAGTTTTAATTGATTAATATGTATATGTACAAAATTCGTGGATTTACAAACACCTGAAGAAAGAAATGAGGCTCCAATTGCTTGTGTTTTCAAATAAACCTTGTTGCAGGTAAAATATTACCACGTACAATTCTGCAGTGAATGAGACACAGTTTTATTAACAAAAGCTTTTGGAGAAGCAGGGACCTCAAAGGGGCCTCACCAACTTCTCAGCTCTTACAGACGATTTCAAAGATTATATACATTCATTGCCGCGCGCCAACCTTCCCCACCCCAAGTCGTGTACTCAGTTCGTTCATCTGTTCCCGTGCCTTGCGAAGCGGTGATTTCCATTGTTGTTGGGACGGGATTCGTTGTTTCGACGGATGTTTCATCTTGTGTGAAGTTCAATTTAAAAGTCCTTTGTGTTGTTGATCTCTCTCCATTACCAGTAAGTTAATGTCTCTTTAAAGGTTAATGCTTACTTTCTTGTTCATTTGTAATTTACTTTACAATGTAATCTATAGTTAATGTCTTTAAAGTTAATGTCTGTACTTCCTTCTTCAGTCTCCCCTTGTGGTCAGACTCATGAGTAGTTATGGCCTCTAGACTGCTTACAACCATTGTCCGACTGTCCCTGGGCCATCCTTCAAGGGACGCACAACAGTCTCGTTGGAATGAACACTTGCATAACTCTGGCAGTCAATGTTGTACAACATGAATTAAAGGCAGTCATAACAACACAGCAAGCAACAATGATGACAATTAATATAATTACGGCATGCAGAAGGTACGTTCCCCAAGAGCCGCCTAGGAACCACCCGAGCCAATCATCCCCTCTCCTGGGGCCTTGCCTGAAGGCGTCAAGCTGTTGACGGATCTCATTAATGGCCTGGGTGATGTTGTAGGATTCATCCGTAACGTGTGTTATACACTTGTCTCCTACTATTGTACACACCCTGTCCTGCTGGGCTAACTGGTAATCAACGGCGTACCGGGTCTGCTGGGCATAGAGTCGTAACTCAGCAAGCTCTCGGTTCAGAGCATCCAACCCCTTTGCCGTGCTATTTCCCAGGATGGTCAGCCCACAGACGAGGTAGTTCCTATTTTTGGCACTAATGACTCCCGCTGCTCCCCCCAGCGACAGGGGCCCCGAGGAACCCGTAGCCAAGTGACAACCCCAGTGTTCTGGAGTTCTTCCAGTTTGCACAGAAGTTCTCGCTAATGGCTCGGGTCACTATCTTCCTACAGGTGTGTCCTCTCTGAGGGCATGGGACGGTAAGCGGTCCTATTGTCCCCGCTACAGAGAGGACCGGGAGGGTTGGTGTGGCTGTTGTGAAAGTCCCATTGAGAAGGAACACAAAGCCTTCCTTGGCTCGGTAGCATTTGACCTCCCGGTTATTGTTCTGCATGAACTGTTTGTACCGCCAGTTCCCTGGCTGGCTGGAGTTTCCGCCTGACTCCACCAGTTGGTACGTGTCAAATGGGTACGTCCATTGTGGCTGAATGAACATGGGTCCCGTTGCATTGTCCACAAATAAACTATCTACCTGCAGTTACGTTTAGTCATCGATGCTCATCACAATTGCACGTAAACAAGTCTTTGTGCACTTGGCAATGCTGGCGGGAGCACTGTGTCTGTGCACAGGAGGCGTTCTTGGGGACTAGAGCATAGACGCACCCCCATCCCTGTCCTGAGAAACAAAGCGGGTAACTCAGCAGGTCTGAACATATTGTGCCGTTCTTTCCCCGAGTTCCTGCACAATTGGGGGACTTTGAGTTTATTAGCTCTAAACATCTGCGTTGTATGCCTCGTCGGTACGTACAGATGTGGCCCACACAGGGCGCCTTCGCAGTATCTGTTGTGTATAGGTCAAGGGGGGTCCACCCAGGAGTGGCTACAAACAATGCTGCAACAGACTGGGCAAGTGGGTAGCACATGGTCCAATTACCATGTAGGTGTATGTGGGTCTTGTAAAATAAGTTATCCTCTAATCCTGATACCTTTGCGGTCTTGTAAGACAAGGTATCCTCTAAACTGAGTACCTCTGCAACCACGATAGTACGGAACACCACGACTACGTACAGTACCTTAAACATGTTTAAACTCAAATGGTGAAAACTGTGTCTGACCATTTTATGTTAACAAGGTTCCAAAAGCTATATCGCCTGCGCGCAACTTCCCGCGCTCCCGATCAACTTGCTTGGAGGTCTAGTAGAGGGTCGTTCTGTAAAACAAGCATATCATTCAGGGTCTCAATCGGTGCCTGCATATTCTTTAAGTTGGGACCAGTGTTTCCAGATGCCCTTCCCTCACATATCTATGCAGGCGCAAGTGTCGCCACTGATGATAACTTTGTAAGGGCCATTCCATTTGGGGGCGAACCCGGGTTTCCCGGGTAGGGTCTTTATCATAACCCTGCTACCTGTCGGTGGGACCTCGGGACAATCTTCTAGTTTCCTCTGTTCATCTTGCCCTTCCTGTCAGTCCCTTACAGTTTTGTGCAACGCCTTTAACTAGGCGCTCAGTTCCAGCACATAGCGCCATATTCTATCTCGAAGTGGGCCGACGTCAGAACCCCCCGTTATGATAGACACAGGCAGTTACATTGCTCTGCCGGTCATTAATTCGTACGGGGTTAGTCCGGTTGTGCGGTTCGTGGTAGCCCTTGGTCTCATCAATATCGCGGGTAGGACCTCTGTCCATCGTTTACCCGAGTCTTGCATAGCCATCGCTAGGGAAGTTTTAAGGGTTCTGTTCATACGCTCCACTATGCCCGAGCTCTGCGGATGGTATGGCATGTGGAATTTTTGTTTGATGCCCATCAACTGGTGTATGGTCTTTACCACTCTCCCAGTGAAGTGGGTCCCCTGGTCGGCGTCGATCTGGAGCGGCACCCCCCACCTGGGGATGACTTCTTCAGCCAGAACCCGAGCTACTGTGTTAGCTGAGCAATTCTGGGTTGGATACGCCTCTACCCGTCTGGTAAACTGGTCAATAATTACCAGGCAATATGTTTTCCCATGGGATTGGCGGAGTGGTCCCATAAAATCAATCTGTATATGTTCCCAGGGCCCCTTCAGACATGTCTGATGGCCCATCCTGATCTTGACGGGCCTGTCCGTGTTGTGGTGGGCACACGTCACACAACGGTGGCAGTATCGTGCTATGACCCTGCCCATACCTTTCCACCACCATTCCTTCCCGATGCTGGTGATCATGGTGTCTCGCCCCACGTGGGACACACCATGGTGTAATTGCATGAGGGTGTGCTGGATGCACTCGGGGGCCGTGACCTTGTCATTCAATTTCCAGACACCCTTTTCGTCCGGTGCGGCCCCCTGTGCCTTCCACCTGGCGCGTTCTACCTCAGGGGTGTCTGCGTGTAGCTGAGTAATACTAATGGTGGTGCCATCCTCAGCAAATGCGGCTGATAGGGGTTGGATATCCTCCGTCTCCAGGGCTGACTGAGCTGCTTTATCAGCAGTCTGGTTCCCTTCAAAAATGTGCCATTCGGGATTTTGTTTATCCGCTCCCTCTGGTGGGCCTTGACCTTCAGCACCACAGCTTCCGATGGGAGCTTGCTAGTCTCTTGTAAGGTCTTTATAATTTGTCCATGTTTGATAGGGGTGCCCCCCGTTGTAACAAATCCCCTTCTTCCCCAGACAGTCATGTAATCATGTACAATCCCAAACACACATCTACTGTCAGTGTAAATGTTAACCCTTCTTCCCGCCGCCTCTGTGAAGGCCTGGGTCAGGGCAACTAGCTCAGTTACCTGGGCCAATAGGCCTCCGTCTATCCTTCCTGCCCGGACCACTTGTAGGTCCACATTAACTACTGCCCATCCTGTTCGTGGCCGACCCATGTACACATTTCCGAGAGCCGTCAACAAACAGGATTTCGTCTGGTGCCTCCAGGGGCACATCTCTTATCCTACTTTCTTCTGCCTCATCATCGACATTCCCACATTCATGTGGCTCACCATCTCCTAATATGTTTTCCACTGGGTTTTCCCAGGTGTCCCGCAAAATGGTTATAGATTTGGTCGGTGGCAGGAGGACCGATTCCCACTTTGCCCTCCTCATGTTAGAGACAGACCGCAATTTTCCCGTATTCAACATCTCTACCAGGGTGTGTTTGGTATGTAAAATAATATTCCCTGTCATTACTATCGGCTCACTAACCCGCACGGCCCAGGCAGCACAGTCTAAGGTGGCTATACACCTGGGTAGTCCATTCACTACGGGCCCTTCCGCAGTAGAGTAGTACCCTATGGGTCGTTGTTTGTCTCCATGGAACTGGGTCACCACTGCTGTGTAGAATCATCCTTCATTATTACAGTAAATGTGGAAGTCTTTACTAGCGTCAGGCAGTCCCAGTCCTGGGACTGACGTTAATTCCGTTTTTAGTTTCGTGTAGGTTTCATCTTGTTCAGGTCCTGAGTCAACGGGGTCCATGGCTGGTTTCCCCCCTTTTATCAGTCATTGTATTGGTTCTACCAGTTTTGCAAACTCAGGGATAAAATTCCTGCAGTAATTAAACAAATCCAAAACTTTCCTCACGCCACGGACTGTCACAGGTCGTGGCATTTGTTGTATAGCGGTTTTCCTATCTACGGGCACTTCCTTTGTGCCTTGGGAGATCAGATGTCCCAGGTACAGGACCTTGGTTTTCCCTGTCTGGGCTTTCTTCGGACTTGCTTTAAGACCCTTATCCTCCAAGTGTTTCAGGACTAGGTATAGTGCCTTTTGGTGGCTAGATTTAGACTCCGAGGCCAGCAAGATGTCATCTACATATTGGAGTATCGTGCTGCCGTGGGGCAGTTCGATTTCCCTTAGTATATCGCTCATTGCCCGGTGAAAGATGGCTGGGCTGTTATGGAATCCCTGAGGGAGTCGGGTCCAAGTGTACTGCTTGTCCCCGACGGTAAATGCAAACTTGTCTTGGGAGCCACGATGGAGTGGGATAGACCAATGAATCTATTGGCAATGTTCAGTACAGTAAAGATTTTGTGGGCCGGGGAGAGCCTGTTCAAGATTGTAGATGGGCTAGCCACGATGGGGTGCAATTTTGGTGTGACCTTATTCAGGGCTGTGTAATCAATTGTGATTCGGTAGCTTCCATCAGGTTTACTCACTGGCCAGGTGGGGGAGTTAGTGGTACTCGTGGTTTCCCGGAGAATTCCCCTTTCCACTAGCCCTTCAGCGATTTCCACAACTGCCCTCCTAGCCTCCGGTTTGATGGGGTACTGTCGGTGTGGCTTATGTTCCGGACCTTTTACTACTATGGGATCGATTTTAATTAGCCTGGTATCTAGTTTAGTTCCTGCCCATACCCCTGGACGGAGGTGCAAATGTCACTAAATCCCTTGTCCTGTAATTGCCCATCACGTTCTGTCGCGGACGCGGCTTGGACAATTTCCAAATGGCTTGCATAGGCTCCCATTTTCTCTTTTCTCCCATCGGGACGGGGCCAAATTAATTTACCTTTCCCGCAATCTATTAATACCTCATATTCTTTCATCAAATCGGTCCCCATGATAGTTCCTTCATTATTTTTGCATACATAAAATCGCATTGGTATATATAAATTATTAATTTCGACCAAAGTGGTTTCGCTCAAATACGCCGGGGTTTTTTGCCCGCTAATGCCTTTACGTAAATCATGTTATTAGTTGTGGGCACGGGTAGGTCAGTGACGGATATGGAGGCTCCCGTGTCCACCAGCATCTCACATTGTTTGCCCCCTATTACTGCAGACGCGTAAATTCTACCTTCCTTATTACCCATGCTGCCAGATGTCAGTCCGTTTCCCTTTGAGAAGTCGCGGCTGTCAGTTTATCATGTCTTTCCCAACAGGCACCTTCAGAGTGGCCCCTCTTGCCGCAATGTTGGCAAATGCTTCCAGATCTCCCTCTGTTCTGTTTTGGGGCTCTACACTCCCTGGCAAAGTGCCCTGTCTTGCCGCAGTTGTGGCAAGTAATTTTCGGTTTTGTCCGAGTTGCGGCGCTTACGTTTTCCTGTTTTATTCGATTGGGGGGTCTTTCTCCCTTCCCTTCATTAATTCCAGATGCCCATTCTACCAACTCGTCATAATCTGTGTTGGCAATTACCCCCATCCTCAGGATTGCCTGGTGAGCGGGTGATAACCCATCTTTGAATGCCTGTATAAATGCCCTATCAGTACGGTTTGTATCTGGCATCCCCGAACATTCCTCATACACCTTGAACAATCGTTCCCCGTATTCAGATGCCCCTTCTCCCCTCTGTTGTTTTGTGTTTGTGATTTTGGACCAGTTGGTGGGGGCATTTCCCAGGACCCGTTGGACTTCGGCTTTAAAGCGGTTAAAGGGTTCCTCTTGTGCCTCTCTCTCGGCTGTTAATTCTACGGCATGAGTCCACCGTCCGCCCCGGTAATCATATTTAACTTGGTTTGCGGCGTCAGCCTGACCAGACCCATCCCCCATTAACCGCCATTTATCTTGCAGACAAGCTGCTCGGACAAGTTGATGTATATCTCGTAAATGTAGTTGGTGCCCTACCCAAATAGTGTCTAATTCGGCCCAGAATTTAGAATTGGCGCTTCTGGGTTGTAACTTTCCCAGAGACGCCAATATCTGTTGTCAGGATACGAACCTACGCGGGGAAACCTTTAACAAAAAGGAAACCTCATTAGGTCCCATCCCTGCGCTCTACTTCAACAAGCTCCCTTAACAAATATACCTTTCCATGTCAAGACTTAAAGAACTAATCGGAGACACTGCAGCACTCGCCTCACAAGTATTAAAATATGAAAAGTTCCTGCACGGTATATACTTACCGAACAGTGCAGCGAGCAGCAAACTCCACATCGTACTGGTGCCCCAAGGAACTCGTCGGTAACTACAGAACTGGGAGCAGCTCAGTACCAGGCTTTCAACTGACAGCAGTTTATCTTCTAACTCAGCCCATTGGAATATCTGTTGTCTCTCTCCTGGTGTGAAGGGCTGATATGTAGCAGAGATAAAAGGTACTGCAGATGCTGGAGAATCCAAGATAACAAGCATGGGGCAGGATGAACACAGCAGGTCAAGCAGCATCATAGGAGCCGGAAAACTTGACGTTTCGGGCCTAAACCCTTCATCAGAAAACCCTTCATCTGATGAACACAGCAGGTCAAGCAGCATCATAGGAGCAGGAAAACTTGACGTTTCGGGCCTAAACCCTTCATCTGATGA
>JAHRHZ010000027.1:11125877-11145636 GCA_024137785.1 Ginglymostoma cirratum
TCTGATGAAGGGTTTAGGCCCGAAACGTCAAGTTTTCCTGCTCCTATGATGCTGCTTGACCTGCTGTGTTCATCCAGCCCCATGCTTGTTGTCCTGATATGTAGCAGTCGGGGCTGCCAGCGTCCCGCCCCGGGTGACCGGGGCGATTTTAACCTCCTCACTCAAACTTTCCTCTGGGGCAGTGGGCCCTTCCCTGGGATGGTATGGGGGTAAGGGTGCCCACTGACCCTCTGTTAAGAACTGGTTCCTTTTCTCTAATTCCCTAATTCGTGATTCTAGGATTCCTTTCTCCTCCGTCCACCTCCTTGTGGACTCTGATGTTTACCCTATAAGGCAAGCCAATTGGTGTATTAAAAGTCTGCAGTTTCCTTAGTCCTATCTTTCTTCTGTCCTAAGAGCCAATCTCCCTGTCGTTCTAGGGCCTGGGACGGATCCCATCCCCGCTTTTCCATCTGTTTAATAAGTGGACGTCTATCTGTCATATATTGATTAATGAGAGACCCGGGGTCCCCACTGGTCTTCCTTTCCCGCCATGGTAAGTGATAGGTTCATACTCACGATCACCCCTCATCTTTTGACGGTGTTTAACCCACCGGCCACGTCTTGTTTGTGTTTTCCCACCGGCCGCATCTCACTCAGGGTCCTCCGATCTCTTGACTGCGTTTTCCCACCGGCCACGACTACTCGTGTTTTCCCATCGACCACGTCTCACTTGGGATCGTTCCTAACGGGGTCCGGCAATACCTACAATGGGGGTGATCAAGTCCCCGTATCCCGCTTAATACTTTCCCTGGCGGTTCTCACACATCACATTTGCACTGTACGTTTGAGTATCACGTCCCAGGTGCCTCTTCTCCAGTCTCTATGCCCACTTTAGGGTCGTGATCTTCGCGTGGGGGAATCCCCTCTTAACAACCGGTTTAGGCTGCGCGTTAGAGACGGGTACCTCCTTGTCCGATTTTGCTCAACTCAAACGACAGACCATCTCACAATCTCACATCCACACTCAACAGATCATTAACTACTGTGGTCCTACTCACTGAACCTTGTGTTCAGTACCCTGTCCCGGTGTCCGAACCGTGGCCACGCTGTCCGGACCGTAGACAGGATCCTGCTGACTACGCCAATTTGTTGCAGGTAAAATATCACCACGGACAATTCTGCAGTGAATCAGACACAGTTTTATTAACAAAAGCTTTTGGGAGAAGCAGGGACCTCAAAGGGGCCTCACTAAACTTCTCAGCTCTTACAGATGATTTCAAAGATTGTATACATTCGTTGCCGCACGCCAACCTCCCCACCCCCCAAGTCATGTACTCAGTTCGTCAATCTGTTCCCGGCGCCTTGCGAAGCGGTGACAGCTAGCACTTCCATTGTTGTCGGGACGGGATTTGTTGTTTCGACGGATGTTTCACCTTGATTGTGTGAAGTTCTATTTAAAAGCCCTTTGTGTTGTTGATCTCTCTCCATTACCAGTAAGTTAATGTCTCTTTAAAGGTTAATGCTTACTTCCTTCTTCAGTTGTAAATTACTTTACAATGTCATCTATAGTTAATGTCTTTAAAGTTAAGGTCTGTACTTCCTTCTTCAACCTGTTGTTCTATAATCTGGTGTCGTGTGATTTCTGACAGAGTTCCTCAGGGTAGTGTCCTCAGGTCAACCATCTTCAGCTGATTCATGATAACAAGGCGTGGGGCTGGATGAACACAGCAGGCCAAGCAGCATCATAGGAGCAGGAAAACTTGACGTTTCGGGCCTAGACCCTTCATCAGAAAAAAAATTTTTGCCTGCTGTGTTCATCCAGCCCCACGCCTTGTTATCTCGGATTCTCCAGCATCTGCAGTACCTTTTATCTCTTCAGCTGTTTCATAAGATTTTCCTTCCTTCATAAGGTCAGCAGTGGGAATGTTTGACGATGGTTGCACGTTGTTCAGCATCATTCACAACTCCTCAGATACAAAAGCAGTCCATGTTCAAATGCAAAAAGATCTGAGCATTATCTAGTCTTGCACTCGCAAATGGAAAGTGACATTTATGCCACACAAATGCAATGATCATCTCTAACAGGTGACAATCTAACCACTACCCCTTCAAATTCAATGGCATTACGTCACTGAATCCCGCACTATCAATATCCTGAGGGTTACCATCGACCAGAAATTCGACTGTATTCGCCTTATGAAAGATAGTGGATACAAAAGGAGCACAGAGGCTAGGAATAACCAAACAAGTAACTCACCTTCTTACTCCCCAAAGCCTGTTCCTCCATCTGTGCATCTCTGATTTTAGCCAGTGACTGAGTTTTTGCTGAGAAAGTTGCAATCGTATTCAATGTAATTATTTCATTTCTTCTTCTATACCTTGTTCAGTCCTTGCCAAAGGGATTTGGGCAAAAGCATTGACTCTTTTCCTGAATCATATTCTTTTTATTAAGCCTCATTATTTATAGTCTGAATTGTTGTAGTCATGGAGGCATTTTCAAAGTTCATTCATGGGATGTGGGCAACTCTGGTTGGACCAGTATTTAATTGCCCATTCCTAGTCCCCCTTGAGAAGGTGATAGTGAGCTGCTGTCCTTCTGTTGTAGATAGGCCCACAATAATGTTACACAGTGAGTTCCTGAATTTTGACCCTGCGACACTGAAGGAGTAGTGATACATTTCCAAGTCAAGATGGCGAGAGGCTTGGAGGGAAACTTGCAGATGATGGTATTCCTATGAGTCTGCTGCCCTTGTCCTTCCAGATAGAAGTGGTAATGTGTTTGAAAGGTGCTTTCTGAGAATCTTTGGTGAATTTCTATATTGCATTTTGTAGATAGTACACAGTGCTGCTACTGAGCTTCGTGGTGGAGGGAGTGGATGTTTGTCAATGTGGTGCCAATCAGGCTTTGTCCTGAATGGTGTCAAGCTTCTTGAATGTTGTTGGAGTTGCACTTATCAAGGCAAACTCCAGACTTGTGTCTTATAGATTGTGGACAGCCTTTGGAGAGTCAGGAGGTGAGTTACTCACTGCAGTATTCCTAAATTCTGACCTGCTGGTGTAGCCAAGGTACGTAGGTAGCTTAAAAACCAAAAGAACTGTGGAAGTCGGACATCAGAAACAAAACCAGAAATTACTGGAAAAACTCAGCAGGTCATGCCAGCAGTGATCCTACTTCAGAACGTAGTGTTTAATTCACTGCCGCATCTCTTCCAGGCATGTTCTGCTCCTTTCTCCAGCAGGATTTCTGTTTGAGGAAAGGCCACTGGACCCGAAACGTTAACTCTGATTTTCTTTCTTCACAAATGCTGCCAGACCTGCTGAGCTTTTCCAGCAACTTCTGTTTCTGTTCCTGATTTACAGTATCCACAGTTCTTTTGGTTTTTATTTTGTATTTAACTCACTGCCACACCTCTTCTTGGCACGCCCACCTTGAAGACGTTCTGCTCCTCTGACGGGATTTCCGTTCCAATCTTTTTTCTTGTCCACCAACACTCTCTCTCTCACTCTCTCTGTCACTCTCTCTCTCACACACACACACACACACACACACACGCGTGAATCTATGAGGTGAATTTGTATTTGTAGATATATTTTATTTTGTTCAAAAAGCACACAATTTATAGACAGTCAGTCAATATGGTGTTTTATAAATTCTTACTTTAGAAATAAGACCATTCTGACTCCAAACTAAAACACAGACAGATTCTAAACAAGGTCTCATATCCATGATGCATTGTCTGACCTAAAATGTCACCTCTTCTTTACACTGATAAAACCTTTAGCCCTCTCAGGAGTGTGAATTGAAAGGAATTCGGGGATTTAGGTATATGTACAAGGGAAGGAGATTCCCTAGTGTTATTATTGCTGGACTGTTAATTTAGAGACCCAGAACGTTCTGGGGAGACAGGTTTGAATCCCGCTAAGGCAGATGGTGAAATTTGAATTAAATAAATGTGTGGAATTAAGAGTCTAATGATGACAGTGAATCCATTGTCAATTGTTGGAAAAACCCATCTGATTCATTAATGTCCTTTAGGGAAGACATGAGTAATATCCCAAAAATTCAAGAGAGTCAGGGGCAGAGCTGAGTATGGTGGCCATCACCAAGGAAAAGGTGCGAGTAAAACTGATTGGCCTGAAGGTGGACAAATCACCTGGACCAGATGGGCTACACCCCAGAGTTCAATAGGAGATAGCTGAGGAGATAGTGGAAGCGTTAGTGGTGATCTTTCAGGAATCACGAGAGTCAGGGAGGGTCCCAGAGGACTGGAAAATCACTAACATAACCCCCCTGTTTAAAAAGGGAATAAGGCAAAAGACAGAAAATTACAGGCCGATTAGCCTAACCTCGGTTGTGGGCAAGATTTTGGAGTCCATTGTAAGGGATGAGATTTCTGAATATTTGGAAGTGTATAGTAAAATAGGGCAAAGTCAGCATGGTTTCGTCAAGGGAAGATCATGTCTGACAAATCTGCTCGAATTCTTTGAGGAAGTAACGAGCAGGATAGACCAAGGAGAGCCGATGGATGTTATCTACCTGGATGTCAAGAGGCCTTTGATAAGGTGCCACACAGGAGGCTGCCAAGTACGATAAGGACCCATGGTGTTAGAGGCAAGGTGCTAGCATGGATAGAAGATTGGCTGTCTGGCAGAAAGCAGAGAGTGGGAATAAAAGAGTCTTTCTCAGGGTGGCAGCCAGTGACAAGTGGTGTTCCACAAGGGTCAGTGCTGGGACCACAACTTTTCACTTTATACATTAATGATCTAGATGAAGGAACTGTGGGCATTCTGGCCAAGTTTGCAGACGATACAAAGATAGGTGGAGGGACAGGTAGTATTGAGGAGATGAGGAGGTTGCAGAAGAATTTGGACAGGTTAGGAGAGTGGGCAAAGAAATAGCAGATGGAGTACAACATGGGAAAGTGTGAGGTCATGCACTTTGGTAAGAAGAACAAAAGGATGGACTATTTTCTAAATGGGGAAAAATTCAGAAGTCTGAAGTGCAAAGAGACTCGGGAGTTCTAGACCAGGATTCTCTCAAGGTAAACTTGCAGGTTAGAACATAAGAACTTGGAGCAGGAGTAGGTCATCTGGCCCCTTGAGCCTGGCCTGCCATTTAATAAGATCATGGCTGATCTTTTTGAGACTCAGATCCACTTACCCGCCTGCTCACCATAACCCTTAATTCCTTTACTGTTCAAAAATTTACCTAGCCTTACCTTAAAAACATTCAGCAAGGTAGCTTCAACCACTTCACTGGGCAGGGAATTCCACAGATTCACAAACCTTTGGGTGAAGAAGTTCCTCCTGACCTCAGTCCTACATCTGCTTCCCTTTATTTTGAGGTGATGCCCTCTAGTCCTAGTTTCACCTGTTAGTGGAAACAACCTCCCTGCCTCCACCTTATCTACTCCCTTCATAATCTTATATGTTTTTATAAGATCTCCCCTTATTCTTCTGAATTCCAAGGAGGTTGAGTCAGTAGTCAAGAAGGCAACTGCAATGTTGGCATTTATTTTGAGAGGACTTGCATATAAAAACAGGGATGTACTACTGAGACTTTATGAGACTCTGGTCAGGCCACATTTGGTGTATTGCATGCAGTTTTGGGCCCCATATCTCAGGAAGGATGTACTGGCCCTGGAGCAGGTTCAGAGGAGGTTCACGAGAATGGTGCCAGGAATGGAAAGCTTAACATATGAGGAATGTTTGAGGACTCTGGGACTATACTCATTGGAGTTTAGAAGGATGAGGGGGGATATAATTGAAACATTCAAAATACTGAATGGCCTGGACAAAGTGGATATTGGGAAGATGCTTCCATCGTTAGGAGAGTCTAGGACCCGAGGGCACAGCCTTAGAGTAAAGGGAAGACCTTTTAGAATGGAGATAAAGAGAAACTTCTTCAGCCAGAGAGTGGTTAATCTATGGAATTCACTGCCACAGAAGGCTGTGGAGGCCAGGTCATTGAGTACATTTAAGGCTGAGATAGATAGGTTCTTGATTATCAAGGGGACCAAGGGTTACAGGGAGAAAGCAGGAGAATGGTGTTGAGGAACCTATCAGCCATGATTGAATGGCAGAGCAGACTCGATGGGCCAAATGGCCTAATTTCTGCTCCTATGTCTTATGGTCTTATGGCAGGAAACTGCCATCCTTACCTGGTCTGGCCGACGTGTGATTCCAGACCCACAGCAATGTGGTTGAATTTTAACTGCCCTCTGGGCAATTATGGAATGGGCAATAAAAGCTGCCTCGCCAGTGATGCCCTCATCCTGTGAATGAAGAAAAAAAAATCAATTAAAGCCTTCTAACTGATTAAAGATTTAATGGCATCTTATGTTTTTTAATACATCCTCATCAATGGTGGGAACCTTTGATCTTTTACTTATAAATTCAATGTCTGATACTACCTGTCTCATTAACACCTGAAGGAGGACTGAGGCTCCGAAAGCTTGTGTTCTTAAATTAACCTGTTGGGCTCTACCTGGTGTCTTGTGATATCTGACTTTGTCCACCCCAGTCCAACACATTAATTTCACTGTCACTCCTGGTGTTTGACCAGTTAGTGCTAAAACTCGTTTCCACAGCCATACCACATTCCTCAGTGACTGTCTTCGGCTCAGACTCACCCCACGTGGATTCCAACTGAAGTTTCATCCCTCATGTTTTGAATCCTCCCAGGATCACGGATGCCTCTGCGACATTCAACGTTCCACAAACAGCTGCTCTCACCACATCCTGAGATCCACATTCAGTGCCATGCGGTGTCACATGCATGTTCTCGACCTTTCTCTCCAACAGCATCGCAACACACTGGCTCAGGGCTGCACCACTCCGCAGTTCCACTTCATCCTCTGGCTCATTTGTTGTGCTAACGAGCAACATTTTCTTTTCCTTTCAGGCATCAAGGCCCACAAGATGCAACAACTCAGAGATACTCATGGCCTTCTGGAACCTTCCTCCCCTCCCCTTCACTCTGACTCCATCTCCTCCCCCAACCTCACCTCCTGTCAGATATTCACCATCCCCCCTAATTTTCTGCTCTCTGATGCTGAACATTCTGTACTCAGCAAAGGTCTCAGTTTCATCTCTCTGCATCCCCACCTTAACGAATTTCAGACAGGACATGACATCAAACTCTTCTTCCACCGTCTTCACCTCCATGCCCATTTCTTTGCACAAGAGTCCTCTCCCCATCCTACAGAGCCCATTGCCCAGTTCCAACACTGTCCCTCCACCTGGACCCCTCTCTCTGACCTTTCACCTGCACTCCATCTGTTCATTGAGAACTGTCGACTTGATATTGCTCGCCTCAATTTCTCTGCCTACTCCTCACCAAATACAACCTATCTCCCTCCGAACTGACTGCAGTCTGTGCATTTGGATCTCGCCCTGACTTTGTTATCAAGCCTGCTGATAAGGGTGGTGCTGTTGTAGTCTGGCATACTGACTGCTAAATTGCAGCACCAGCTCTAGACTCCTCTTCCCGTCTTCCCCTGGACGAGGACCCATCATAGAACAGCAGGCCATTGTATCTACCACGGTATCTGACCTCATTTCATTTGGTGATTTCCACCCCCCCTCCACTGCCTCCAAGCTGATAGACCCCCAGCCCCGCACAGCTCACTTCTATCTCCTTCTAAAAATCCACAAACAGGAATGTCCGGGCAGAGCCATTGTTTCAGCCTGCTCCTGCCCCACAGAAATCATCTCTTCCTACCTTGACTCAGTCTTCTCTCCCCCGGTCCAATCCCTGCCATGTACATCTGTGATTCCTCTGACACATTACATCAGTTCCAAAATTTCCAAGTTGCAGGCTCCAGCCGCCTCCTATTTACCATGGATGTGCAATCTCTTTACACATCCAACCCCCCCCACCAGGATGGTCTCAGGGTTCTCCACTTCTTCCTGGAGCAAAGGCCTGAATCATGCCCACCCACCACCACCATCCTCCACTTGGTTCAGCTCGTACTGAAAAAAAAATACACAGGAAGGGCCACCGGATCTGAAATGTTAACTTTGATTTTTTTATTCACAGATGCTGCCAGACCTGAGATAACAAGGTGTAGAGCTGGATGAACACAGCAGGCCAGGCAGCATCAGAGAAGCAGGAAAGCTCATTTTCTGAAGAAGGGTCCAGATCTGAAACGTCAGCTTTCCTTCTCCTCTAACGTTGCCTGGCCTGCTGTGTTCATCCAGCTCTACACCTTGTTATCTCAGATTCTCCAGCATCCGCAGTTCCTACTCTCTCTAACACAAAGGGACCTATGCATGAAACACAGAAAGCTAGCTCACGGGTGAAGCAGGTAATCAGGAAGGCTGACGGAATGTTGACCCGTATATAAAGAGATTTGGATTATGAGAGTAGGGAAGTCTTACTACAGCTGTACAAGATGCTGGTGAGACCACATCTGGAATACTGTGGGCAGTTCTTGTCCAGTTATTTAAGAAAAGTTATCATTTCATTGGAGGCAGATCATAGAATGTTCACTAAGATGGTCCCTGATATGGAGGGATGGTTTTATGAGGAAAGGTTAAACAGTTTGGGATTCTGCTCACTAGTGTTTAGAAGAATAGGAGGTGATCTCATTGAAACATATTGGGTTCTTAGGGGCTTGACAGGGTAAAAGCTAAGAGGGTATTTTCCCTCACGGGTGAGACTAGGACCAGATGGCTTAGTCTTAGAAGAAAGGGGCACCAATTTTAAGACTGAGATGAGAATGAACTTCTTCAATCAGAGGGTTGTGAGCCTTTGGAACTCCTTGCCACAGAGAGCTGTGGGGGAAAAGTCCTTACGTGTATTTAAGGCTGAGATAGATATATCCTTGATCAGTTGGGGATTCAAAGGTTAAGGGGAAAGGGCAGGAAAATGGATGTGAGGAATGTCAACTGTGATCCTACTAAATGGCAGAGCAGGTTCCAGTGGCAAAATGGCCTACTCCTGTTCCTATTTCTTAAAGTCTTATACACCTTGGGACATTTTATTGATTTTTTAATAGAATCCCTACAGTGTGGAAACAGGCCCTTCAGCCCAACACTTCCACACTGATCCTCAGAACAACCCACCCAGACCCATCCCTCCGGAACACACCTATTCTTCACATCCCTCAACATTATGTGCAATTTAGCATGCCCAATCCGCCTAGTCTGCACATCTTTGGACTGTGGGAGGAAACCAGAGCACCTGGAGGAAACCCACACAGACACAGGGAGAATGTGCAAACTCCACACAGGCAGTCTCCTGAGGGTGGAATTGAACCCGGGTCCCTGGCGCTGTGAGGCAGCAGTGCTAATCACTGAGCCACTGTGCTGCCCTAATGTTAATGATGTTAATGATAACGGATAAATGCAACTCATTTTTGTTGTTCTTTATTTTCCCCAAAGATGGTGAATGGACAAGCATTGAGTGCTGGACATTGGAGCATTCATTCCTCTAGTTCAGGATTTCTCATCTCAGTAGATGCACAATTTCACCCAGAGTCCACAGAAAACCAAACTGGCGTTTCCCATGATCTGAGCAGGTTAATCGCTGACAAAATCCTGGATCAGTGCGATGTATTTTTCACACAGGCAGTCTCCACACCTGAAGTGACTGGAGCTGCCTTTGGATTCTTGCTGAGAGTAGCAGGGAGGTGCAGTTGTTTAGTGTGAACCAAGCGTAGGTGTTCCGCAAAGCGGTCCCCAAGCCTCCACTTAGTTTCGCCGATGTGCAGCAGGCCACAGCTGGAACAGCGGATACAGTATACCACATTAGCAGATGTGCAGGTGAACATCTGCTTGATGTGGAAGGTCTTCTTGGGACCTGGGATGGAGGTGAGGGGGGAGATGTAGGAGCAGGCGTAGCACTTCCCGCAGTTGCAGGGAAAAGTGCCGGGTGTGGTGGGGCTGGAGGGGAGTATGCAGCGGACAAGGGAGTCAGGAGAGAGTGGTCCCTCCGGAAAGTTGTTTAGTGCGAACCGAGCATGGGTGATCCGCAAAGTGGTCCCCAAGCCTCTGCTTAGTTTCCCTGATGTATTGTTTAATGCGAACCGAGCGTAGTTGCTCCACAAAGTTGCGGAATACCTATGTTCAGTTCGCACGAAACAACTGCGCCTCCCGGTCGCAAACCATTTCAACTCTCCCTCCCATTCCTTCGACGACATGTCCATCCTGGGCCTCCTGCAGTGCCACAACGATGCCACCCAAAAGTTGCAGGAACAGCACCTCACATTTCGCTTGGGAACCCTGCAGCCCAATGGTATCAATGTGGCCTTCACAAGCTTCAAAATCTCCCCTCACCCGACCGCATCCCAAAACCAGCCCAGCTTGACCCATCTCCCTAACCTGCCCTTCCTCCCACCTGTCCCCTCCTCCCACCTCAAGCCCCACCCCTATCTCCTACCTACTAGCCTCACCCCGCCCCCTTGACCTGTCCATCCTCCCTGGACTGACCTATCCCCACCCTAACTCCCCACCTACACTCACCTTCACTGGCTCCACCCCGCCTCTTTGACCTGTCTGTCTTCTCTCCACCTATCTTCTCCTCTATCCATCTTCTGTCCGCCTCTCCCTCTCTCCCTATTTATTTCAAAACCCCCTTCCCCTCCCCCATTTCTGAAGAAGGTCCAGACCCAAAACATCAGCTTTCTTGCTCCTCTGATGCTCCTTGGCCTGCTGTGTTCATCCAGCTCTACACCTTGTTATCTCAGATTCTCCAGCATCTGCAGTTCCTACTATCTCTGCTGCCAGACCTGCTGAGCTTTTCCAGCAACTTCTGTTTTTGTTCAGGATTTCCGTTCCATTCTTTTTTCTTGTTCACCATCATTAATTTTGCTGTCGCTCCTGGTGTTTGACCAGGTATTTGCTAAAACTCATTTCCACAGCCACATCATATTCCTCATTGACTGCATCCGGCTCAGACTCACCTAACATGGATTCCAACTCAAGTTTCATCCTTCATGTTCTGAATCCACCCAAGGTTATAGATATCTCTGCAATAAAACATAGAACGTTACAGCACAGTACAGGCCCTTTGGCCCATGATGTTGTGCTGAACTTTTACCTTAAACCTAAGGTCTATCCAACCTCACCCCTACCTTATACTATCATCTATATGCCTATCTAATAGCCGTTTAAATGCCCCTAATGAGGCTGACTCCATTACCCTCTCCGGCAATGCATTCCACACCTCTACCACTCTCTGAGTAAAGAACCTACCTCTGAAGTCTACCCTATACCTACCTCCACTCACTTTAAAATTATGCCCCCTCATAATAGCTACCTCCACCCTAGGAAAAAGTCTCTGGCTGTCCACTCTATCTATACCTCTGATCATTTTGTACACCTCTATCAAGTCACCTATCATCCTTCGTCGTTCTAAAGAGAAAAGCCCCGGCTCTCTCAACCTTTCCTCACAAGACCTTCCCTCCATTCCAGGCAAAATCCTGGTAAATCTCCTCTGCACCTTTTCCAATGCTTCCACATCTTTCCTGTAATGAGGTGACTAGAATTGGACCCAATACTCCAGATGTGGCCGAACCAGGCTTTTGTATAGCTGGAGCATAACTTCACGGGTCTTGAACTCAGTCCCTCTATTAATGAAAGCTAACACACCTTCTTAACAACTCTATCCACCTGGGTGGTAGCTTTCAGAGAACTGTGGACATGAGCCCCAAGATCCCTCTGACCCTCCACACTGCCATGAATCTTTCCATTAACCCTGTATTCTGCTTTCGCATCTGTCCTTCCAAAATGAATCACCTCACACTTTTCAGGGTTAAACTCCAACTGCTATTTCTCAGCCCAGCTCCCCTCAATGTCCCTTTGTAACCTAGAACAGCCCTCCGCACTATCCACAACTCAACCCACCTTTGTATCGTCCGCGAACTTACTAATCCACCCTTCCACTCCCACATCCAAATCATTTTCAAAAATCACAAATAGAAGAGCGTCTAGAAAAGATCCTTGTGGTACACCACTCATACCTGAGCACCATGTTGAATATTTTCTGTCCACTACCACCCTTTGTCTTCTAAGAGTCTGCCAATACTGAATCCAATCTGCCACATTTCCCCCGATCCCATGCCTCCTTTCTTTCTGCATGAGCCTACCATGGGGAACCTTATCAAACGCCTTACTTAAATCCAGGTAAACCACATCCACTGCTCTACCTTCATCCACGTGTTTAGTTAGCTTTTCAAAGAATTCAATAAGGTTTGTGAGGCATGATCTACCCCTCACAAATCCACGCCCGATCACGAATCAAACTGTGCCTTTCCAAGTGATCATAAATCCTATCTCTCAGAGCCCTTTCCAATAATTTGCCCACCACTGAAGTAAGACTAACTGGCCTGTAATTTCCGGGGTTATCCCTGTTCCCTTTCTTTGAACAAGGGAATGACGTTTGCCTCTCTCCAATCTTCCAGCACTATACCCGTGGACAGTGAGGACAAAAAGATCATTGCCAACGGCCCTGCGATCTCTTCCCTTGCTTCCCATTGAATCCTTGGCTAATTCCCATCAGGCCCAGGGGATTTATCTGTCTTCAAGTTCCTCAAAATTCCTAGTACATCTTCGTTACTAACATCGACCTCCTCTAGCCTATCAGCCTGTTTCACACCGTCCTCCCCTACAACTAGGTCCCTCTCAGTTGTGAATACCGAAGAAAAGTATTCATTAAGGATCTCTCTTATCTCTTTACGCTCCATGCACATATTCCCTTTGCAATTCTTGTAATGCAATGTTCAACGTTCCACAGGCAACTGTTCTCGCTGCATTCTGAGATCCATGCTCAGTGCCATCCATCATCACATGCACACTTTCAACCTCTCTCTTCAGCTCCCTGCTGGTTCAGAGCTGCACTGCTCCCCAGTTCCACTTCATCCACAGTTCTGAGGAAGGGTCACCGGACCTGAAACACTAACTCTGATTTCTCTCCATAGACGCTGCCAGACCTGCTATGTTTTCCAGCAATTTCTGGTTTTGGTATTTATATGACTTGTCTACTTCAGCTTCTGATAAATGGTAACCCCCAGGATGTTGATAGTATGGGATTCAGTGATGGTGATGCCACTGAATGTCAAGTGGCAATGGTTATATTATCTCATTGGAAATGGTCATTGCCTGGGAAATGTGTAGCATGAATGTTACTTGCCACTTGACTTGCTGCATTTGCTACTTGTAGCACAGTTGGTGAGACCTTCTTTCACTTTACTCTGAATGAAAATAAGCCAAAGGAGCATTAATTAGTGGTGTAGGATTTCTTCTGCTTTTTATGTACAGGATATACCTGGGCAGTGTTCCATGTTATTGAACAGATGTCTGTGTATACCTGTACTGGAACACCTTGGCTAGGGTGCAGCAAGTTCTGAAGCATAAGTCCTCAACACTATTACCAGAATTTTATCATAACCCATAGCTACTTCAGTATCCAGTGTCTGCAACTCTTTCACAGAAGCATGGAAGTTATGGCCAGGATGAGTAGGAGTCGGCCATTAGATCCTCAGAGCCTGCAAGATATTTCTCATCATCTTAGTCCTAAAAGGTTTACTCCTTCTCCTTAAACTATGACCGCTGGTTCTGGAGTCTCCCTCCATCAGGAACATCCTTCCACCATCTAACCTGTTCAGTCCTGTTAGAATTTTGTAGATTTCTACGTGGTACACCCCTCATTCTTTGAAACTACAATGAATATAATCCTAAAAGACTCAATCTCTCCTCAATGCCAGTCATCACATGAAGTGAATACGATTGACTGAAGACTGGAATCTATGATGCTGAGGACGTTTGGAAGAGTTTGAGATGAATCTTCATTTGGCATTGCTGACCAAAGATTGTTGCAAATGGTTTAACCTTACATTTTACCTTGATGTGCTGTGCTCTGCTATTATTGAGAATGGAATTCTTTGTGGAGCCTCCTCTTCCAGTGAACTGTTTAATTGTCTACCATCATTAAATACTGGATGCTCCAGTACTGTTGAGAACACACCTGATCCATTGATTGTGAAATCATTTAACTCTGTCTCTCATTTGCTTCTGTTGTTTGGCATTCAAGGAGCCCTGTTTTCTTGCTTCACTGGGTTGACATCTCTCATTTTTAGGTTGCCTGGTGTTGCTCCCGGCATGCCCTGCTGTACTCTTCATTGAACCAGGGTTCATCCCATGGTTTCATGGTAATAGTACTGTTGGGTATATGCTGGGCCATGAGTTGCAGATTGTTTTGGAGTACAATTTGTTTGCTGCTGATGACTCACTGCATGCCATGGATGCCCAGTCTTGTGTTATTAGATCTATTCAAAGTCTGTCCCATTTAGCATGTTGATATTGCCACAAAAATGCATTAGACAGTATGGATAGTGTGAAGATGGGACTTCGTCTCCAAAAGGATTGTGCAATGGTCTCTCCCACTTAAACTGTCATGGACAGGTGCATTTGTGGCATATGGATTGGTAAGGATGAAGTTGAGAATATTTTACTCTCTTGTTCGTTCCCAGACCACCTGCCTCAGAGCCAGGCTAGCAGCTAACTCCTTTGGGACTTGACCAGCTTCATCAGCTTGACCAGCAGTAATGCTGCTGAGCCACTATTGGTGGTGGACATTGAAGACCCCACCCAGAGTCCATTCTGTGCCCTTGCTGCACTTGGTGCTATCTTCATGTGCTTTTCAATGTAGAGGAGGATTGATTCATCAACTGAGATAGTGGTGTGGTATATGATAATTGCAGGAGTTTTCCTTGCCCTGATTTCATGACAATCAATGTTGAGGATGTCTTCCAAACATGCTACCACTTCAAAAAACAAAGAACAGTACTGTATAGGGATGGAGCCTCAGCCCACCAAGCCTGCGCTTACACATGACATCTTTTAAACAAAAAACCTCTGCCTCTACACAATCCATATCCATCTATTTCATGCCTATTCATGTATGTGTCATGATATTTCTTAAGCATTGCTATTGTGTCTGTGTCTACTACCTCGTCTGGCAGTACATTCCAGGCACTTACCAATCTCTGTGTAAAAAACCTGCCTTACATCTCTTTCAAAATTTCCCCTTTTTGCCTTCCCATAAAAATAGACGTAGCACCAGATGCCGAGAAACAAAGGAGAAAGAGTGATGGAGAAAGAGTTTGAGAAGCAAAGGGGAAGATACACAGTGGGAAAAAGAGAGGAGGTGGGGAATCAGATGGGGAGAAACATAATTGGTGAAACAGTGACCGAGAAACAGAGGGAGAGAAACAGAGGACTAGAAACCGAGGGGGAGAAGCAGAGATTATAAAACAGAGGACTGAGAAACAGGTCCAAAAAAGGGGACAAACAGAGACTGAGAAACAGAGTGGGAGAAAAAGAGGGGGGAAATCAGAAAGGGATAAGCAGAGTAGTAGAAACAAAGAGGGAGAAGCAGAGACTGAGAAACAGACACTGAGAAACAGACACTGAGAAACAGATAGGGAGAAACAGAGGCATGGAAACAGAGGGGAGAACCAGACTGAGAAACAGAGGGTGAGGAAAACAGCGAACAGTAACTGAGAAAAAGAGGGGGAGAAACAGAATGGTGGACACAAAGTCTGAGAAACAGAGGGGGAGCAACAGAAAGATAGAAACAGAGAATGAGAAACAGGCAGGGAGAAATAGAGAAGGGAAATAGAGGGTGAAAAAGCGAGATGGAGAACCAGTAGTGGTTAGAGATGGAGAGACTGTGACACAGAAAGAGAGAAAGAGACACGGGAAAAAGAGGCTGAGAAATAGAAGGAGTGAAACTGAGACTGAAAAAAGAAAGGTGAGAAACAACAGGGGGAGAAACAGAGAAACAGGGTGGAAAACTGACATGGAGAAATAGAGACTGAGAAACAGATGGGGAAAAACATGGGGCAGAAACTCAAGTTAAGGTTGGGTTAGGGTTAGGGTTAAGGTTAGTGTTTTGGTTCAGGGTCAGGGTTAGGGTTTAGGTTTAGGGTTAGGGATAGGTTTTAGGGTCATGATGAAGGTTAGAGTTACAGCGAGGTTTAGAGTTAGGGTTAGGGTTTACAGTGAGGGCCATGGTTAGGGGTGGGGTTAGGCCAGGTGTTAGGATTAGGGTTAGTGTTTAGGGTTAGGATAAGGGGTTAGGGTTAGGGAGAGGGTCCATTTCAGAGTTAGGGTCTAGGTCAGGTTCAGTGCCAAGGTCAGGTTTAGGGTTAGAGTCAGGATCAGAGATTGGGTTAGGGTTAAGGTCAGGGTCAGGGTTAAGTTCCACGCCAGGGTACAGGTTAGGGTCACAGTTAAGGTTTGGATTAGCTTTTAGGGTTTGGGTCAGGTTTTAGGGTTTGGTTCATGTTCAGGGTTAAGGTCAGGGTTAGGGTTAGTGTTTGGTTTAGGTTTAGCATGTTAGGGCTAGGGTGAGGGTGCGATACGGTTAGGGTTACAGTTAGGATGCAATAGGGATAGGGTGAGGGTCAGGGTAAGGGTGGGAGTAAGGTTGAGGGTGAGAGTTGTGGTTAAGGTGATAGATCAGGGTCAGGGTTAGGGTTAGGTTTAGGGTTAGGGTTAGGGTCAGGGTCAAGATTAGAGTCAGGATCAGCTTTAGGGATAGGGTTAGTGTGAGAGTTAGGGTTGGGTCTTGGGGTTAAGGTGTTAGGGTTATGGTTCGGTTTAGAGTTAACGTGTTAGGACTAGGGTTAGGGTGTGATATGGTTATGTTTGGGGTTATGGTTAGGGTGCAGTTGGGTAGGGGATAGGCTCAGGGTGAGGATTAGGATTGGGGTTAAGGTTATGGTTTGGGTGTAGGGTTAGGATTAGGGTTTACGGTTATAGTTAGGGGTAAGGGTTAGGGTCAAGGGTTAGGTCTAGAGATTAGGGTCAGGGTTAGGTTCCGGGTCAGTCAGGGCCATGGTCAGGGTAGGGTTAGGGTTCGGGCTTGGGTGAGAGACAGGGTTAGGATTAGGATCAGGGTCGGTGTCAGGGGAGGGGATGTGTCAGGACTAGATTCAGGTCAGGGTTAGGGCTAGGGTTAGGGTTAAGAGTTAGTTTCAGTGCCTGGGATAGGGTCAGGGTCAGGGTCAGGGTTAGG
The DNA here is from genome assembly GCA_024137785.1 of Ginglymostoma cirratum. NCBI lineage: Eukaryota > Metazoa > Chordata > Chondrichthyes > Orectolobiformes > Ginglymostomatidae > Ginglymostoma > Ginglymostoma cirratum. The sequence continues at coordinate 11,142,886 of JAHRHZ010000027.1, forward strand.
GTTAGGATTAGTTTAGGGTTAGGGTAGTGGTAGTATTAGTGTCAGGGTCAGTGCTAGGTTCATGGTCAGGGTTAGGGTCAGGGTCAGTTTTAGGGTCAAGGGTTAGTGTCAGTGCTAGGGCTAGGGCCAGGGTTAGTGTCAGGGTTAGGGTTAAGATTAGGGCAAGTGTTAGGTTTAGGTTCAGGGTCAGGGTTTGGGTCAGGGTCAGGGTTAGTGTTGGGTTAAGGCTTAGTGTCAGGGTTAGGGTTAGGATTAGGGCAAGGATTAGGGTTAGGTTCAGGATCAGGGTTTGGGTCAGGGTTAGGGTGAGTGTTAGGGTTAAGGGTTAGTGTCAGGGTTAGGGTAAGGCTCTGGGTTTAAGATAGGGTTAGGTTTTAATGTTAAGATTAGGTTTCGGAGTAGTGGGAATGTTAGGGCTAGTGTTAGTGTAAGGTTTACAGTTGGCATCAGGGTCAGGGGCTGTGTTAGGGTTAGTGTAAGAGTTACAGTGGTGGTCAGAGTTGTGTTTAGGGTCAGGGTCAGAGTTGGCATCAGTATTAGGGTTCGGGCTATGGTTAGGGATAGTGTTAGGGTTAGGGTAAGGGATAGAGTTCGGGTTAGTGTTAAGGTTCAGGCTAGGGTTAGTGTCAGGGTCAGGGTTAGGGTTAGGGTTAATGCTTAGTTTCAGTGCCCAGGTTAGAGTGAGGGCACGGCTTAGGATCAGTTCATGGTCGGGGTTAGGGTTAGGGTCAGTTTCACTGTTAAGGCTAGGATCTGGGGCAGGTCAGTGTCAATGTCTAGGTCAGGGTTAGCTTCAGGATTAGGGTTAGGGTTAGGGTTAGGGTTAGCATCAGGATCAGTGTTAGAGCTAGCGTCAGTGTTTGCATTAGAGTTAGGATGAGAGGTGGTGTTAGGGTTAGGGTAAGGGATAGGGTTAAGGTTCGTGTGAGGGTCAGGGTTAGGATTAGGTTCAGGGTCAGGATAACGGTCAGGATCAGTGTTAGTGTTAAGGGTTAGTGTCAGTGCTGGCTTAGCGTCAGTGTTATGGTTACGGTTAGGATTAGGTTGGTGTCAGGTTCAGGGTCAGGGTTAGGGTCGGAGTCTGTGTTAGGGTCAGTCTCAGTGTTAGGTTTAAGGGTTAATGTCAGTGCAAGGCTTAGTGTTAGGATTAGTGCTATTGTTGGCATTTGAGTTACAGTTAGATTCAGGATCAGGTAAGGGTTAGGGTGAGTGTCAGGGTTAGGGTTAATGTCAGGTCAGGGTTATGGTTAAGATTAGGGTTAGGGAAAGGGTGCGATAGGGTTAGGGTTAGGGTTGGAGTTAGGGTTAGGGTTAGTCTTCTGCGATAGGGTTAGGGTTGGGGATAGGGTTAGGGTTAGCCTGAGGGTTAGGGTTATGGTTGAGGTTAGGGTCCGGTTTAGGGTTAGGGCTGGGTTAGGGTTAGTGAGGGTTAGGGTTGGGGTTGGGGTTGGTGTTGGTGTTGGGGTTGGGGTTGGGGTTAGGGTTGGGGTTAGGGTTTAGGGTTAGGGTTAGGGTTGGGGTTGGGGTTGGAGGGGTAGGGGGAGGGTGGGGGTGGCGTAGGGGTTGGGGTTAGGGTCACCTGCGATAGGGTTCGGGTTAGGGTTAGGCTTAGGGATTAGGGTTATAGATAGGGCTATAATTATGGTTAGGTTTAGGGTTAGCAATACGTTTAGGGTTAGTGTCAGGGTTAGGGTTAGGATTAGGGCAAGGATTAGGGTTAGGTTCAGGATCAGGGTTTGGGTCAGGGTCAGCGTGAGTGTTAGGGTTAAGGGTTAGTGTCTGGGTTAGGGTAAGGCTCTGGGTTTAAGATAGGGATAGGTTTTAATGTTGATGTTAGGTTTCGGAGTAGTGGGAATGTTAGGGCTAGTGTTAGTGTCAGGGTTAGGATTAGGGTTGGGATTTAGGGTTAGGGTTAGGGTTAGCGTTAGGGTTAGGGGTTAGGGTTAGGGTTAGGGTTAGGTTACGGTTAGGGTTAGCGTTATGGTTAGGTGTAGTGTTAGGGCTAGGGTTAGGGTTAAGGTTAGGGTTAGGGTTAGGGTTTGGGGTTAGGGGAAGGGTTCGGGTTAGGGTTAGGGTTAGGGTGTGGGTTAGGGTCCTGCGATAGGGTTAGGGTTCGGGTTAGGTTTAGGTTAGGGCGATAGGGTTAGGGTTAGGGTTAGGGCGATAGGGTAAGGGTAGGGTTAGGGTTAGGGTTAGGGTTGGTTTAGGATGATAGGATTAGGGTTAGGGTTAGGGTTGGGGCGATAGGGTTAGGGTTAGGGTTAGGGTTAGGGCGATAGGGTTAGGGTTAGGGTTAGGTTTAGGGTTAGGGTTAGGGTTAGGGTTAGGGCGATAGGGTTAAAGTTACGGTTAGGGTTAGGGTTAGAGTTAGGGTCAGGGTTAGGGTTAGGTGTAAGGTTAGGGTTAGGGTTAGGTTAGGGTTAGTGTTAGGGTTAGGGTTAGTGTCCTGCGATAGGGTTAGAGTTAGGGTTAGGGTTCGGGTTGAGTTAGTGTTAATGTTCGGGTTAGGGTTAGGGTTAACTTTAGGGTTAGGACCACCACCACCCTGCGATAGCGTTAGGGTTAGTGTTAGGGTTAGGGTTGGGTTTAGGGTTAGGGTTTAGTGTTGAGGTTGGTGTTAGGGTTAGGATTAGGGTTAGCATTAGGGTTAGGGTTAGGGTTAGCTGCGATAGGGTTAGGGTTAGTGTTCGGGTTAGGGTTAGGTTTAGGGTTAGGTTTAGGGTTAGGGTTAGGGTTAGGGTTAGGGTTAGG
>JAHRHZ010000028.1:0-78287 GCA_024137785.1 Ginglymostoma cirratum
CAACTGCACCTCCCAGTCGCGAACCATTTCAACTCCCCCTCCCATTCTTCAGATGACATGTCCATCCTTGGCCTCCTGCAATGCCACAGTGATGCCACCCGAAGGCTGCAGGAACAGCAAATCATATTCAGCCTGGGAACCCAGCAGCCCAATGGCATCAATGTGGATTTCACAAGCTTCAAAATCTCCCCTCCCCCAACCGCATCCCAAAACCAGCCCAGCTCATCTCCACCTCCCTAACCTGTTTCTCCTCTCACCTCAAGCCACACCCCCATCTCCTATCTACTAACATCATCCCGCCCCCTTGACCTGTCCGTCCTCCCTGGACTGACCTATCTCCTCCCTACCCCCCTACCTACAGTCACCTTTACTGGCTCCATCCCCGCCTCTTCGATTTGTCTGCCTCCTCTCCACCTATCCTCTCCTCTATCCATCCTCTATCCACCTCCCCCTCTCTCCCTATTTGTTTCAGAACCCTCTTCCCCTCCCCCATTTCTGATGAAGGGTTTCGGCCCGAAACGTCAAGTTTTCCTGCTCCTATGATGCTGCTTGACCTGTTGTGTTCATCCAGCCCCATGCTTGTTATCTCGGATTCTCCACCACCTGCAGTACCTTTTATCTCTGACTCAATTGGACGGAGTCAGTCAATGGAGTTCACATAACAATGAGCATCAATTTAGGAGGTAAAAAATATTCAGTGACTTTGGAGAGGAAAGGAAATTTAGAGCGTTTATAGCTTGAACAGGGGGTAGGGTTAAGGATTTTTTTTTCTGGAGTGGAGTAACAATAGCAATAGATCTGAAGGAGAGAGGGTTAGTACATGAAGACAAGGAGAACAGTTAACAGTATCAGCCAACACAGGAACGAAAATATTTCTGGTCGTGTATTGCTGTTAATATTTTCTGAGGTAAGGAAAGCATTAACTTTCTTGAAGAAGCATCTTATTATGACTTCATTTTGCCAGGAAGCTGAAAAAACAAGATCAATGACATTGTATCTCTTCCTGTGATAATGCGTATTGCATCTCATTAGCTATCACACAGCCAGACTGAATTGCATGTACGACAGGGACCAGGAGAGAAATCTGGATGATGAGGAGTTCTGTGGGAGCCACATTAAAGGAGCAGGAAGTCGGTCTCATGGACAAGATGAGCACAGAGAGAATGTAAATTGAAATTGGAGAGAAATTGTAGAAAGATGCAAGTTCAGGACTGGGGAATCTTTAGAGGAAATTTGTTCTGAGGAAGAGGCAGCTGATTAATGGCACCAGTCTCAATGATAAATAATTGCATGAACTCCTCATGCTTATTGCTGGAGCTAAAGGTGGAGGAGAAAGTGGATTGTGATAGAGAAAAGAAGGCAAGGTTTACTTTTTGCCTTCCAGAATGATTCTAGAATTGTGAAGAGTTCTAGCAGATGCGTTTAGATTCCAAACTGCTTTCGGTTCCTCTCACAGTCCAAAGGTGTGCAGGTTGGGTGAATGTGCAATCTAGGTGGATTAGCCATGCTAAATTGTCCATTGTGTCCAGGGATGTCTAGGTTAGATGGATTGGGCATGGGAAATGCAGGGTTACGGGATGGGGAGGGAGTTGGGTCTGGGTGGCTGCTTTTCAGAGGGTTTGTGTGGACAAGATGGGCCAAATAGCCTGCTTCCACACTGTAAGGATTCTATGAAGTTCAAGTCTGCATCCTTTGAACTGAATGGAGTGGAGATAAGGGTTTTACCATGGATACATGCCCATGGTGAGACACAGTGTAATGGTTTAGTGCAGGATAGAATATCAAAGGTGGAAACGAGGATGAATAAGCAACTCATTGGATAAACATATACCTTAGTGCTATAAAGTTAGGAACAAAATCAGAAACTTCTGGAAAAGCTCAGCAGGCCTGGCAGCATCTGTGGAGAGAAAACAGAGTTAACGTTTCAGGTCCCGTGACCCTTCTTCAGAACTGGCTAGAAAGTCAGGATTTTGTATTTGTAGTTGCAAGTGAAAAATGAGATATTTATTTTCTCCAGGGGAGAAACAGAAGAAAATAAGGTTCCCTCTGAGAAAGAGAGAAGGTAGTTAGAGAATAAGGCAGGAAAGTGATCAGAGATGGCCTTACCTGTAATTAATACAATGGGAGTACTGAGGCCATTTGAGATGTCAAAGTTAAGACTCGAATTGGCTTGGGGAGTTTACTTGGAGGAGAGATTAAGGAAGGATCAAAGAGTAATAAGCACAGAGCAGACAGCATGAAAAGTTGAAATATAGGTTGCTTGGAGGAAAAGCAGAAGGATGAAAGCAGTGATGATAACTTGGTTAGAAAGTTCCTGTGCATATGCTTGAACAGGTTCACTTAATAACTTTATACCATTCACCGAGAAGGAATCAGAGCTTGAACCTTTCCTGACAGTAAATCATATAATCACTGTCTAACAAGAGACTCATTCAATCCTTCAACTTCAGCTCTCCCCAACTAAGCTGATTGATCTCTATCCAAGGTATCTGTATTTGCTGGTGCTTATGTTCCTGCAATATTCCCACAGCTGCCTTTACATCCATAACTGTTTCCACTGGAACATTTCGAATGGGACCCTAGTGATACCTCAGAGCATCTGTCTCCATAAAGATTTGTAAAATTTCACGTTACACTTTGTGTCTGAATACTTTCATGATTCAAAATGTTTACTTTTTTTGCGCTCTGTTTGAAAGGAAGCGTGAACCTGAGGATTCATCTGTTTAATTCCTGACCATTAGGTTCCACAATTGCCACTGAGTTCACACTGAGACTACTCTGCTTATATTCCTTATATTCAAAGTAATGACAAGGCTGATGGCATTCAGTATCGTTTACGACCAAATGGTTCAGCAACTTAGTTGAAGTGCAGATGTGCATCCTGATGTAACTATCCAAAGCATGTCTTCACTGCTTTGCCATTTCCTTCATGAAAGTAACTCCTCACCATTAAACGCAGCAAGGAAGTTATGCCTAGTCATTAAAAGCGTAAGTACATTTTTAACGACCTGAAGCTAATGACTTCTCTGGCTTCAATCATCTTCTCTGGCATTGACAGTTAATTATCAGAAGTGTGAAACTCATTTCTTTAGATTTTACATGTTTGAGGGGAAAATTTAGAAATGTCAAATTCAACATATTTACATTGTTTGTTACTTTTCCTTTCTGTGTCTTTTTTTCTCTCTCACTCCAATCTTTCCTCAGGCCTTCCTCTGTTTATTTCCCAATCCTTCAATCTTATTGGTTAAGATATATTCTCCTCGATGCCCTCACTGTCCCACTATCAACTCCCAATGCTAACGATTCAATGGGGAAATTATTTCCAGCTGAAGGATCCAGAGCAGAGCTAATTAAAGCAGATGTTGTCAGAGACACAGCTACAGAAATATCTGCTGTCTTCATTGATCCACTCTCTTCACTTTTGTGGCTTAAATGTGCACAGTGGAGTTGAGTGCACATTGTCCTCATGATTAAAAAGGAGGCATTGAATCTAATATGAGCCATACCACTAATACAATTGTTACCACTTGGCCTTCTTGTGACATACTATCATTATCTTCTCTAAGCTTTACGTTGTCCATTGCTCATAACCATGAGAACAGATTTCTACATCCCATTATGCCATTATAAGCAGTGTAACTGCACTGACAACGGACGCCAGGTTACTTCTTTATTGTCGGTGTGAACCACAATGAATGTGAAAGAAACAAAAACAGAAGTTGCTGGAAAAGCTCAACAGGTCTGGCAGCAACCGAGGAGAGTAAGTTGAAGTTTCCCAAAACTGTGGAAGTTCTGAAGAAGGGTCACTGGACCTGAAACTTTAACTCTGATTTCTCTGGACAGATGCTGCCAGACCTGCTGAGCTTTTCTGGCAACTTCTATTTTTGTTTCTGATTTCCAACATCTGCAGTTCTTTTGGTTTTTACGAATGTGAGAGCCCATTTAATATAATGTACCAACCATAATGCCCTAGAATAATTGTGTCCTGTTGCAGATGTCAGCAGCAACTTTGTAGCAGCACCTTTACTTTCGTGTGACTTCAACCCAACTCCACAGATTTCAGCACAAACTCTAAAAAGAGCAGGATTAAACATGTTTTGAATAACATTCAGATAACAGGTTAAATTGCAGCACTATCTTCCCTCTTGAAATGTTGTAATAGAACGCTGTAATCACAACTCTTAAAGGTCCGTGGTTACGAAAGCTTTAGAGGAATATGGACCAAACTCAGACAAATACGACTAATTCAGTTTAGGAAACCTGGTTGCCATGGACAAGTTGGGCTGAAGGCTCTGTTTCCATGCTGTATGACTCTATGACTTCACAGCTGAATTCTGAAGAAGAATAGTGACGATACTCATCTCTCAACTAATGTCACTAAACAAAAATCATTGTCACAATGCTGCTTATAGGGTCTAATTGTGGCAAATAGGCTATAGCATCTTCTCCATCACATTTCAAAAGTACGACACTAGCACATCCATTAGCATTCAGGTTACTGGACGAGAAATCCAAAGGCCTGAGCTAATTATCTGGGAACATAAATTCAAGGTCCACCATTGCAGCTGGGGAATTGAAATTCAATTAAGTTAATAAACCCGGAAGAGTATCAGTAATGGTGATCATGAAAATATTGAAATTTAATCCTGTTCACTAATGCATTTTTAGGAAAGGAGACCTACTATCTTCATGTGGCCTGGAATATATGTGACTTCAGATCCTCAACAATGTGATACAACAAAAGAAGTATGAACAAGAGTTGGCCATTCAGGCTGTCAAACCTTTTATATAATTCAACTGGATCATGGATAATCTACCCCGAAGTAATTTGCATGCACCGGCCCCGTATGCATTTAATATCTAGGAATCAATCTATCTCTGTCTTGAGACAACAAGGTGTGGAGCTGGATGAACGCAGCAGGTCGAGCAGCACCACAGGAGCAGGAAAGCCTCACCTGCACATCTGCCAATGTGGTATACTGCATCCGCTGTACCCGTTGTGGCCTCCTCTACATCGGGGAAACCAAGCGGAGGCTTGGGGACCGCTTTGCAGAACACCTACGCTCGGTTCGCAACAAACAATTGTACCTCCCAGTCATGAACCATTTCAACTCCCCTTCCCATTCCTCAGACGACATGTCCATCCTGGGCCTCCTGCAGTGCCATGATGATGCCACCCGAAGGCTGCAGGAACAGCAAATCATATTCAGCCTGGGAACCCTGCAGCCCAATGGTATCAATGTGGATTTCACAAGCTTCAAAATCTCCCCTCCCCCAACCGCATCCCAAAACCAGCCCAGCTCATCCCCGCCTCCCTAACCTGTTCTTCCTCTCACCTATCCCCTCCTCCCACCTCAAGCCACACCCCCCTCTCCTACCTACTAACCTCATCCCGCCCCTTGACCTTTCCGTCCTCCCTGGCCTGACCTATCTCCTCCCTACCTCTCCACCTACACTCACCTTTACCGCCTCTTTGACTTGTCTGTCTCCTCTCCACCTATCCTCTCCTCTATCCATCTTCTATCCGCCTCCCCCTCTCTCCCTATTTATTTCAGAATCCTCTTCCCCTCCCCCATTTGTGATGAAGGGTCTAGGCCCGAATTGTCAAGCTTTCCTGCTCCTGTGGTGCCTCTCGGCCTGCCGCGTTCATCCAGCTCCACGCCTTGTTGTCTTGGATTCTCCAGCATCTGCAGTTCCTATTATCTCTGATACTATCTCTGTCTTGAATTTGCCCAATGACTTTATCTCTACAATCTTATGGAGCATAGAATTCCAAAGACTCTCTAAGTGAAGGGATTTGTCCTCACGTCTGTTCTAAATTGCCTGCCTCTTAGAGTCATAGATCGAATCATAGAGCTGTACAGCATTGAAACAGATCGTTTGGTCCAACTTGCCCATGCCAACCAGATATCCTAACTTAATCTAGTCCCATTTGCCACCATTTGGCCCATATCCCTCTAAAAGCTTCCTATTTATACACCCATCCAGATGCCTTTTAAATGTTGTAATTGTACCAGCCTCCATCACTTCTTCTGGCAGCTCATCCCATATACATGCTACCCTCTGCGTGAAAATGTTGCCCCTTTTAAATCTTTCCCCTCTCACCTTGAATCTATGCCCTTTAGTTTTGGACTTCCTCAACCTGGAGAAAAGACCTAGGCTATTCACCCTATCCATGCCCCTCATGCTTTTATAAACCTTTATAAGTTTATTCCTCAGCCTCCGAAACTCCAGGGAAAATGGCCCCAGCCTACTCACCTTTTCCCTGTAGCTCAAACCCTCCAACCCTGACAACATCCTTGTAAATCTTTTATAAACACTTTCAAGTTTCACAACATTTCTGTGAAAGCAGAGAGACTAGAATTGCATGCAGTATTCTAATTGTGGCTTAACCAATGTCTTGTACAGCTGCAACATGGCCTCCCAACTCCTATATGCAATGCACTGACCAATAAAAGTAAGCGTACCAAATATTTTCTTCACCATCCAATCCAGCTGTGACTCCACTTTCAAGGAACTATGAACCTACACTCCAAGGTCTCTTGTTCAGCAACACTTCCCAGAACCTTACCATTAAGTGTATAGGTCCTGCCCCGATTTTGCTTCCCTAAATGCAGCACCTCACATTTATCTAAATTAAGCTTCACTTGCTATTCCTTGGTCCTGTGTTCCTTGTCTCTTAAATGCCTTCTGTAATGGTTCAGCAAGCTGTATTCAGGAATGTGGTAAAAAAAATTTTCTAAAGGGCAGCTGGGGATGGACATTAAGTTCTTAGCTTGTCAGCAATGCCAACATCCTGTGAATGAATAAAAGAAAGCATTTTTAGATGTAGTGAGAAGTGTTGTATAAACCAAGTTCTTTCCTTAATTGAACTGGATGTGTTATCTCTCAAACTGACACCACAGTGAGGAGAATTTCAAAATATACAATAAGTATTGGTATTTGTATTACCTGGCAAAGTTTCAGACCTTAACAATGACAATATGATTAATGATTTTGACATTCTATATACTTCATGAAAGCACAGTAGGTGTGCTGATTTGTAACTGTTAGTGAAGGATGTTATGACATTAAATCATCATTTGTATTCATTATTGAAGATGACTTGTATATGTTCCACATGACAAAATGTCAAAGCTACTCTATCACTTTTTTCACCTGCCAAGTCTATTCACCTGTTTTATGTCAATATATCACCATGGAGACCATTCTGTCTTATTGAACTTTTCTACATCCCAGTTTCCAATCTTTTATTTCAAAAACATTGCCGATTTCTGCCTGTCATCGATTGTGAATGAACGTGAAATTTAAGCCTTGAGAGTAAATCTCATTTATTTCTCCAAATAGACTATCATAGTATTAATTATCCAGTTAATAAAAGGGCAGGGCATCATCTTGGTCAATGTTAATATTACATTTTATAAAACGCTAAACCATGATAGTTATTTTCACTTGACACCTTGCTCACAAAATATTCACCTTGTTAGATGAATATAACCTAAAATGGCAACAATTTTCACAAAAGGCAGCCTGCACCATTCTGTTTTGTACATCTGTCAAGAACTGCGCTACAGAATTCTGACTATCTTGACCATGACTGTCACCATTAATATCAGCACCTCAGGGATAATTAATATTCTTCACCGCTTAGATTTTAAGCTTTCACATCTATTGTCAAATAATAAACTGAAAGAAGTCCCCTTGGTTGACAACATCCAGAATTTCAATATTGAGCGGTGAGTGTCAATAAGGTGACAATGTCGGAAGATCTAGGAGGAGGGCAGACTGTCCTGTTTTTAAGATAACGTTACAGACTGAATTGACATGCTGGCCTACAACCTGTGTCATTTGCTTACCTCACTAGTTGTATTTTTAACCTGTAAAATATAAAACACATAGTTACATTAAAGCTTAGGAATTGGAACAATTCCTTACTTCAGTGTCCATTATTACTGTGTTCTAATAGCCTAATGGTTAAAGTTTCATTGTAAGTGTTGCATGAGCAATGTTCACACCTGATCACTATGTTTTACGCAGTTACATCCATTATTGTTGCCTATAGGGTAGGTGTTCTATTATCATCCTCTTTCCTGTTACTAATTCGTAGAATTTGATTGGTCTAGAGAAGTAGAGGAAAACCACTTGCTAGTCTAATGAGAAGAGAGACCAGTTTGATGCAAATCACACTATGATAGGTATCATTACAGAGACCATGGGGAGAACCTTTGAGGAGAGTAGCCTCAATCCTTCGAGCTGCTAGGCTGTTCTCCATTCAAGTCCATATGACATTTACAAAGCGAGTGGTGAGTTGTAAAGTGAAAGCTGGCTAAATGTACATTAACTTATCCTGACCAGTTTGTAGTAATTATTTTTAACTCTGGTGCATTATGTGGTGAGATAGACAAAGGGGACAAGAATCAGGGGAAGGTCCAACGCAACTTTGTTGAACACTTTATCAAGGAAAAGCAAGATTTATTAGAATCTACTATTGAACTTTAAGCTCTATCAAAATTTATCAATCTCTTCATAGCACTTTTCAGTAAAACAGTTTTAAATCTCTAAGTAAACAGTATCAAATCTACACTAGCTATTTATTTTTGATACATGCTTCGGAGGATTTGCTGCACCCTATCCATAGGTCCCTTTGGCTGTATTTGAACAGTTTGTTTGAAAAGGCTAGTTCATTAAGACTGGGGCAGTGTGTTCCTTAGTCTTTTGAGGATTGGCTGATGTTCCAGGATCTGCAGTTGTCGATTTGGCCTTCCCTTCTCATCTCGGGCTGGTCCTGGTCTTCAGGCCATCTCACTGAGGTGGTCAGTCTGGGATCTGGTCAGTCTGATGATGCTCACCACGAGGCACAAGGATCTGGAAATGCTGTGTAGCTTGGCTGCCAGTTAGAGGTACTCTCTAGAGACCCATTGAAGAAAGTTCAAAAGCAGAGTGACCTGGGGCTCGGGGTTGCTCTTTTTATCCTCCTTTATGCAATTTTCTTGAAGATTCGGTGGTCTATATTCACTACCAGCATCGGATAGGGGCAGGAAGATCCAATGAGGTGATTACTTTCCATATTTGGAGGTCACAGAACTTGGTTTTGAACCTTCAGCTGCTGAGTGGTGTCCTTGTCACACTGTGCCCCTGGCCTGTTACTGAGCTGGGCGTTACCAAATCTGTGAAACATTCCTCCAACACAGCAGCTCTACCAGAGATGGAAACAATGGTTCATTCTGAAACAATAGGGCCATTAGCCCCTGACCAGGCAGTTCCAGGCCTGTCTGGTTTTGACAGAAAGTTGATTGTCCAAGGCCTGGCTGCAAGACTACTCTCCGTTCCAGCTCTGCAGTTTGTATGTTGCAGAATCCGGCTTGGTTTAAACTTGGCTTCCACATTTTGAGCTTTTATCTGTGCTCATGAAAAATATATCACTATTTCTGTAATAATCCTGAAGGCCATGGATGACTGGACCACAGGCGCTAGTGGCACTGCTCAGTATTAACCCATTCAGATCCTTACACCCTTATGTTACAATAAGGTATGTAGACTGTGGCGAGGGTGGGGGGGCCGCAATGGAAGGTGGTCCTTTGTTTGCTTTCTAGTTTTGAGAAGCAGATAAGATGCTGCAATTGTTCTCCACATTCCTTGGGGAAGAGTGAACTTCTGATGTCCTCCTGTTCCTGGTCACCACATTAATGGATGAGGGGTGTGAATGGATTTTGTGTGGCTGCAGGAATGAACAACAGACTTAACCTCAGCAACGAGCTGACATGAAAAGGGTGAAATTAGACATTGATTGAGATGCAAAATAAGCATCTAATTGCCCAGCCCTTTTGGCCCTTGAGTGGATAAGAATGAACCACCTTCATGAACTACTGCAGTCAATGTTACAAAGATTCACCCTAAGGACTGTCAGTGAGGGAGCACCAGGATGTCACCCTGAGATGGAGAAAACAGTGATATATTTACAAGTTAGAATAGTGTGTTTCTTGGAGGGGAACCTGCAGAGGATGGTGCATCATGAAGCCTTAACGGAAATTGCTGGAAAAGCTCAGCAGGCCTGGCAACATCTGTGGACACATGCCAGACCTGCTGAGTTTTTCCAGAAATTTCTATTTTTGTTTCTCATCTCTAGCATCTGGAGTTCTTTGATACTTTTTGTACTGTGAAACCTTGTTGTTCTATATGGTAGAACTCATGGCTTTGCGAAGTGCACAGTGGGCTATTATTCCTGTGAAGTGGGCTACTTTTTTCCAATCGTCCTTGTTGAGATTTCACTGTTAACCATTCGGGGACAGTGTAGGGATTAAGATGCAGCCGTATGGCTACCACATGCTGTCACGTCCACAGACATTGGCTTCCGTCATGTTCCAGCCTCTAAGAATACTCTTGGCAAATCTCTATTCCACTCATAGGACGCTTTTGCACTTCAATGTAGTTGTGAGCGGGACTCGGTGCAATCAAGGAAGAAAGCCTTTACTTAGAGATAGTAAGAACTGCTGGAGTCAGGGATAACACAGTGTGGAGCTGGAGGAACACAGCAGGTCAGGTAGCACCAGAGGAACAGGAGAGTTGACGTTTCGGGTTGAGACCCTTTTTCAGGAAAAGCCTTTACTTTGTAGTTTCCAGCACAGTAAGTTAGGTGCAGACTCCACGCAGTCCAGCCTCAACTCAGGCTGATTGGGATTAGACGCTTTCCTCATTAGGGATGAGCAATAAAATGTTGGGCAGCCCACCACCCAACTTTACTCTTTCTGCCCTAATGTGTGGGCTGTTTTCCTCCTGGAGTAACAAGGAGGCAGGTAATATGGAAGGTGAAAATGGGTAGAGCTGCCATTATTGTTGGTGCAGGCTGAGAAGTGTCCTGGGTGAGTGAGCAGGCAGCACAGAGGGCATGCATGGATAATGTTGGTGGGGGTTGGGGTGGGTACGTGAATGGTAAAGATGTTACAGGCAACAGTGAGAGTGGTAGAGCATGAACCTTGGTGGGAGGTGGATGAAATAACAGAGGAAGAGTGAGTGAGAGAGAAACATAGAAGATAGGAGCAGGAGGCGGCTACTTGGCCCTTCAAGCCTGCTTCATCATTCTTCACGATCATGGCTAATCATCCAACTCAATAGCCTAATCCTGCTTTCTCCCCATAACCTTTGGTCCCATTTGCCCCAAGTGCTATATCTAGTCACCTCTTGAATACATTTAATGTTTTGGTATCAATTACTTTCTGTAATAATGAATTCCACAGGCTCACCACTCTTTGGGTGAAGAAATGTCTCCTCAACTCCGTCCTAAATTGTCTACACCAAATCCTCAGACTGTGACCGCTGGTTCTGGATACAGCCACCATTGGGAACATCCTCCCTGCATCTATCCTGTCCAGTGCTTTTAGAATTTTGTAAGTCTCTATGAGATCCCCTCTCATTCTTCTGAGCTCCAGTGAAAACAACCCTAACCTAGTCAATATCTCCTTATATATCAGACCTGCCATCCCTGGAATCAGCCCGGTAAACCTTTGCTGTGCTCCCTTGAGAGCAAGAGCATCCTTCCTCAAGAAAGGAGACCAAAACTGCACACAATATTCCAAGTGTGGTCTCACCAAGTCCCTGTACAACTGCAATAACACATCCCTGCTCCTGTACTCGAAACTTCTTGCAGTGAAGGCCAACATACAATTTTCTTTCTTTACCGCCTGCTGCACCTGCATGTTTACCTTCAGCGACTGGTGTACAAGGACATGCATCTCTTGCTGTACACTCCCCTCTCCCAAATTTGCAGCCATTCGGGTAGTAATCTATGTTCTTGCTTTTGTTTCTGAAGTGAATAACCTCACATTTATCCAAATTATACTGCATCTGCCTTTGAGTTGCCCATTCACACAACCTGTCGAGATCATGCTGAAGGATCTCTGCATCCTCGTCACAGTTCACCCTTCACCCTTGGTATCATCTGCAAACTTGAAGATGTTACATTTTGTTCCCTCATCCAAATCATTAATGTATATTGTGAACAGCTGGGGTCCCAGCACCGATATCTGTGATACCCTGCTAGTTACTGCCTGCCAATTTGAAAAGGACCCATTAATTCCTACTGTTTGTTTCCTCTCTGCCAATCAGTTTCCTATCCATCACTTTCCCCAATCCCATGCGCTTTAATCTTGCACAAAAATCTCTTATGTTGGACTTTGTCAAACACTTTCTGAAAGTCCAAATATACTGCATCGACTGGCTCCCCCTTGTCAACTCTACTAGTTCCAGCGTCATAGAATTTCAACAGATTTGTCAAGCATAATTTCCCTTTCATAAATCCATGCTGACTCTGTCTGATTTTGCCACTACTTTCTAAATGCTCTGCTATAAAGTCCTTGATAACAGATTTGAGAATTTTCCCCACTACCAATGCGAGGCTTACTGGTCTATAATTCTACCTCCCCTTTTGATTACTGGAGTGACATTAGCCACCCTCCAATCTGCAGGGACTCTTCCAGAGCCTATAGAATCCTGGAAGATGACCACCAATGCATCCACTGTTTCTAGAGCCACTTCCTTAAGTAGTCTGGGCTGTAGATTATCAGGCCCTGGAGATTTATCTTCCTTCTATCCCGTCAATTTTCTCAGCACAATTTCTCTACTAATATTAATCTCCCTCAGTTCTCCCCTCTCACTAAATCTTGCATTCTCCAACATTTCCTGTATCTGATTTGTGACCTCTTTTGTGAAGACAGACCAAGTATATATTCAGTTGCACAGCCATTTCTTTGTCCTCTGTTATACATTCCCCCGCTTCTGTCTGTAGGGGACTTGAACTTATCTTCACCAATCTCTTGTTCTTCATGTACAAATAGAAACTCTTAGTGTCATCTTTTTGGGAGATGGTGGCATTTATGCTGGTAGAAAGGAGAAGGTCACTTGCCTTCTTCCTACAGTGTTGGACATTCATGCAGATGGCTGAGACTGCTCTAACCTTAGACTAGGCTGGCAAGGTCTGGTGTCGTGACCTCCACTGTTGATCCTGGGGGAAGAAGAAATCCCATCCATTCAGCAGGACCTCCAGGTCCCTGCCCACAAAGCGGGGCACCAAATTTCCTATCACTGCTACATCTAGAGCAAATGTCAGGAACCATGCAGGGCAGCTCCAGACTATCAGTCCAGGTGCACAATAGGCTTTTAAAAATGGTACAGCCACAAGGGACGCTGGCGAATTTTGGGATCTTGGGTGAGTGGCAAATTGCTGTGGGAATGGCATGTGATAAGAAGGGGCAGAAATCAATACGAGACTTGCCATAAGGGCTGAAACACCATTTAATGAGTCTGGTGAGATACAGTGAGAAAACTCACTCCACCTCATGTAGGGGATGACCCTATCAAACTCAACACCACTTGTGCTTAACCAAAAAACCGTAAGATTCAGCCCGATGTTACGGCAGAACGGCAGCTTTAATATTGGTCCCACTTTAGGAAGCATTATTGCTCTTTTATTGTTTTGTTCAAGCTGAGCAAATTAATTGGATATGAATCCTCTGTACATCTTATCCAGTACTAACTGTTAAATTCGCCAACATTCGAATACCGAGTGCATAACCTTGCAGACATTAAATTGAAGGAGTTAAGATGAAGGTAAAAATTAATTGATGACGTGGACTAAGTTACTTTTCATTTTGAAGGGTTTGTGGATGTCAGTTATCATTTATTGTCCATCCTTCATTGCTCTTAAATGCGTTTTCTTGAAGCATGGCAGGTGAAATATGCTTACATCAAAATGGTGCTCAAGTTGATAGGAAATTAGTAATCATGGTGTCCCCACACAGTTTATCTTTCCAGATGGGGGAGCCACCTGACTTGAAATGAACTACCATATGCCAGTCCAGAATTTGGACAGTGTAGGCAAGTTGATTTTTATTCTAAATATTTATCATTGCCTAGCTTCGAGCATGACACTTCCTCATGTTTATCATCCTTATACTACTCTCTGTATGTTTGCTCAAGGGTCTGATTAAAATGGTGTTACATCCACCCTGGTCGATATTGTTATTTTGGAGGAACTGTGTGAAGAGGACAGTGAAAGAACTCCCAGGCCATTTAATGCAGTCTGGCCGCCTATAATGTGAGGATTTCCACAACTCGCACTTTGAGAAGCTGCCCAGCCATAATCACCACAACTGGATGTGCTGGTGAATGTTAACTCAGAAATCAATGCCAAAGCTAAAGTCTTCACTCACAATGCTGTCAAAAGTGTAATTTGAACCATGCTCCTTCTGACTCTGATATAGTAAGAGTGTTCCCAAGGCTATGTATACCCTGTTAGACCAAATGCATATAAGTTGGCGAAAATGTTGACCAGGCAAAGATCAGGACTGTTTCATACTCATGATGCTGCAAGTATCATACCTAAGCACAAACAGACATGTGATCTCCAATGTGCTCTGTGTTCATTCATTTCATGCAGGAATGCAGAGTAAATGTCTAATTACCTCCTCTCATTCACTGTGAAGAATAATTGTACTGCACATAATGGGCTGAATTTCTTTAAATCTGAACTGCACCCGTGTTCTAGTGTGATAAGGTGCTGCGTCCCTACTGGATATTGTGTAACGTGTAAGCCAGCTTAGGCCATTGGATTCCTGAACGGCAAGCGGGATAAAAACTGCTGTGCCTGTTTGACGTAACACAGTATGGAGCTGGAGGAACACAGCAGGCCAGGCAGCATCAGAGGAGCAGGAAATGCCCGTTTCTGATGAAGGGTCCTGACCTGAAATGTCAGCTTTCCTGCTCCTCAGATGCTGCTTGGCCTGCTGTGTTCATCCAGCTCCACACCTTGTTAAATCTGACTCCAGCATTGGCAGTTCTTACAATTTCTGAGTGACTGTTTGACATGTCGCTTCAGTTTGTGAGGCTGTAAGCAAGAACTTGCATTGAAACTTGTGCCCCGGCAAACTAAGAGAGGAGAAATAAAGAGACAAGAATTCAGGCATGACCCGGCCAGCAGCAGAATTCCTTGTATCTTCCTGTGACTCTATTTGAGTTCCAGATGTTCTTTATTCCTTGTGTTCTGGTGATAACGAAGGCTTCCTGCACTTAGAGTCATAGAGATGTATAACACAGAAACAGACCCTTCGGTCTAACTCGTCCAAGCTGACCAGATATCCAAAATTAATCTAGTCCCATTTGCTCGCATTTGGCCCATATCCCTCTAAACCCTTCCTATTCATAAGCAAACTCCAGATGTCTTTTAGATGTTGTAATTGTACCAGCTTCCACCACTTCCTCTGGCAGCTCATTCTATACACGTACCATCCTCTGCATGAAAATGTTGCCCCTTAGGACCCCTTTATATCTTTCCCCTCTCACGTTAAACCTTTGCTCTCTGCTTTTGGACACCCCGTTCCTAGGAACAAGACCTTGTCTATTCACCCTATCCATGCCCCTCATGATTTTATAAATCTCTACAAGGTCACCCCTCAGACTCCAATGCTCCAGGGAAAATAGCCCCAGCCTATTCAGCCTCTCCCTATAGATCTAACCCTCCAACCCTGGCAACATCCTTGTAAATCTTTTCTGAACCCTTTCAAGTTTCACAACATCCTTGTGAAAGCAGGGAGCCCAGAATTGCATGCAGTACTGTAAAAGCAACCTCACCAATGTCCTGTACAGTCGCAACATGACGTCCCATCTCCTTTACTGCCCTTTGACACTTGCAATTCATCAAACAATGGAAGCTACTTTAGACAGTGGGAAATGTTTCAGTGGCTCCATAGTGATCCATCCTTTCCTTATTGGTAACACTCTAAATGAGGCACTCCTTTTTCACTCTTTCCCTTTCTCCTCCCAACTCTCTTGCGGCCTCTTCCTTCCACACCCACCCCACCCTTTGCAGCCAATTTCTCCCCATTGACAGGCAGCCAGTCTCCTGCACTTCCAGGACTGGAATTCATGACAGCCTTCCCTCACGCTGATTGGAACTGTGGTCATTAAGATCAGAGTTGCATGTTGATGATGTGTATCCCTGTAAGTACACGATAATAATGAGTAAAGGTTAACTTTAGTTCTGTCTTTGCCACTGGGCATTCTGGTGTATAAGATTTCAGAGAAGATGACCCAGTATGGAGGGATTGATTTATGAGCAAACGTTAAACAGGTTGGGACTCTATTCAATGAAATTTGGAAGAATGAAGGGTAATCTTATTGAAACGTATAGGATTCTTAAGGGGCTTGACAGGGTAAATAATGAGGATGTTTCCCCTCATGGTAGAGTCTGAGATGTAGTCTCAAAATAAAAGGGTGCCAATTTAAGACTGAGATGAGGAAGAATTTCTTCTCTCGGAAGGTTGTGAGTCTTTGGAACTGCTTACCATAGAAAGCTGTGGGTGCAGAGCCCCCGTGTATATTTAAGGTTAACATAGGGAGATTCTTGACCAGTCAGGGAATCAAGGGTTATGGTTCAAAGGCAGGAAAGTGAACATGTAGGGTGTTGAATCAGCCATGATCCTTTTGAATGGTGGAGTGGGCTTAACGGGCCGAATGGCCTACTCCTGTTCTGATTTCTTATGCTCTTACAAGTAGCTATTAAGATAACAAACAAAGCCTTTTTATTGCTTCGCAGTGTGCGTCAGGGTAGCTGTCAGTTTTCTGCGGAGTTATCCGGTATAAAATCACTACTTGCAGAATGAATGCATTGCACAGAAAAAAGAAAATGAAGACCACTAAAATGGAAAATACCTGTTATCTGGGTTAAAATGACAATCGTGGATTCTGTGTTTCCACTCTATCTTAGTAAAAACATTCGATGACCGCCTGGGCATATCTTTGAGGAACCAATTTTGAAATACTCTCCCCATTACTTACGATTTAAAAAGTGATGTTTCCTCTGTGCGGTTGTAGGCAATGGTTTTAAGACTGTTTGGCATGACTGGACCATAATAATTTTGGGCCATGGACACAACGCAATTCGCACACTGTATATTCTGTCTTGAACACAATTTGCCTGCTATATTCAGCTGAAGATAAAACTCAAAAACAAATTAATCAAAATAGCCTAAATTTTGAAGTAATAACAACAGCAAAAGCTGCTGTTACTGAATGTTATTACAGTTTAATTGGACAGCAATTTTTTGACATCTGGATATACACAGTCAAAGATGGAAATCTGGGAGCATTGTCGGAGATGTCCAATTCTACCACAGGATGTGCTGCTGCAGTCCTCGTCAATAGACATGGCATTAAAATGACTGCAACAATGTGAACTTGGCAGTTCCAACTGACTGAAATTGTCTGAAGATCTTATTATTCATCAAGACAGCAGATCCTTTTCAAATGATCAGTGTGGGGTAAGTACATATTGAACTACTGAAAATAGTTGCCATGTTTAAACCAGCGTGAGTAATTTCTTTGTAATTGACTCCTGCTGTATTAGCAACATCCATCCTTGTCTTCGAATAATTGTCCTTCCCGATCTCCTTCAGTCCTATAACCCTCTGAGAAATTTGTAATCCTCTAATTCTTTTCAATATCTTCAATATTAATTGCTCCAATTTTGGTGCCTGTGCATCCCATACACTGTGTTCTGAAATTCTGGAATTCCCTCATTACTCCTCTCAACATTTCCCCCTTATTTTCTTCCTTTTAAACACAACTTAAGAACTATCCCTTTGACCAAGGTTTTAATCATCTGACCTGATGTTGTCTCACTTAAGTAGGTGTTAGCTTTTGTTATATGATGCCTTTGCAAAGCCTTTCCAGGCATTACTACACAAATATAAGTCGATATTGTTGGCTGCAAGCAGTCACTATCATTTTCTCAAAGAGATGGTTGCACATGGTAATTGTGGATGGTGCAATGGATGGGGACTGTATTCAGCCGTATCACTGAATGCACAACGTTCCTTTTTACTGCTGTTCTGGACGAAAAGCATCTTTTTGAAAACAAAAAGAGATTATCACTTTGCTGCTTTGTGAAATCTTGTTGTGCACAAATTGGTGCTGTGTTTCCAACTTTCCAATATTGACTACCCTTTGTAGGTACTGAATTGGCTGTGCATGATCTGGCACTGTGTAAGCTTGTGAAATTTGCTGTTAAAGGTATTTGTTTTCCCTCTGACGCTGGACTAGTGATCACGTATTGAATAGCTAATCATTCCTCGCACAATGAATGCTTGTTTTGAGCCATTTCCACTGATCAACAAAGGTATTTGACATTTGATTTGAATTTTACACCACTGGATTAATTGCCTCAGAGGTGTCTGTAACATGCCATCTTGAAGACATTCAACCAGCAATAAATACTCAAGGACGCTTAGTCCAAGAAGTTAGGAGAGCTCTTTGCATTTTATTGAATTGTCTCTTAGGTACAAAGAGATCCATCAAAAGAATCATTAAAGATCCTTTCCTTCAATTTCCATCTTTCTTCCTCTGTTAGAGATGTGCAGCATAAACTCATAGAAAGGATCAATTTTTATTAAGGATGTCCCATTGACAAAGGTATACTTTTCATTGTCAGATTGACGGAGAGTGATGTTTCAGAAGAATGCAATGTATAGAAAATATTTACTGGACTTAAGCTTTCACAGGCTTTGAAATGGGAAGTTCTGATGACATATATTAAGCCGTCAGGCACTGCCCGTGTACCATGCAGTAAGTTCAGTGCCCTTTCATCTCTGTTTCAGCTCAGACTTGGCTGAGGAAATGTATGTGCTTGTTCGCTGTCTCGCTATCAAATAAGGGTCATTGAAGGAATGAGTTTGAGCACTTATGCCAGATCTCCCAGTGGGCTTGAATTCATGAGTCGGAACTGCCCTGAATTCAGTAGTTGCTATGAAGCCAATTAATCTGCCACAAGGAGGACAACTTCGGGTGTAATAATTATTAACCAGCATGATAATTGGGAGACCATTACAGTTTTGAGAAATCAACTCATAACTAGCTTCACCTTACAGAAAATTTAAAAAAAATGCTTTTATCTGAGACTTTTTCAATTGAGTGTTGGTGGTAGGTAGATAAAGAACTGATGGAAAAAATTGTGTTACAGAATAAAAGATAAGGGGGAGAAATCAATGCCGTAGGAGAAGGAATTGTTCATCATGTGAAAAAGCAAGGGGATCAGAAGAAAACAAAGTCTTGTATTTATAGACAGCCTTTCACAGCCACAGAATGTCCTGAATTACCTTATAGGCCATTATGTACTTACAGTCCTCTGGGACTATGGTGACCTTCCCTGGACTTTTGTAGTCCGGCCACTGTTGTAAGGTAGAGAATTGTGCTAGCCATATTGCTGTACACACCAAACAGCAATGAAATAATGATCGGATAAACAGTTTTATTTGAGGTGAAAAGCTAATCTTCTTTCAGTTGAGGGATGAATGTTAGTCAGAGCACTGGGCAAGATTGCCTCTCTTCCTGGAACTGTGACACGTGGCTTGGAATCATTGCATCCATTTAAATTGGTAGATGTGACCTTTGCTCACAATCTGATCGAAATGTACTCATGCTTTGCGAGGGAATACTTACAAACGATTGTAAACCTCCTGCATGTGAAGGTAGAAGACTGTGAAACTTGAGGACAATCACAAATTAGTCTTTAAGCAGAAGATGGGAGCCACATGTCACTCTCTGCAGCTTTGGGATCTAAATATTTAGAAGCTCACTTACATTTGAAAGCAGAAGTATTTCTACATGTAGGTGACATCAGTCTCTATGTCCAGTCATTGCAACTTTTCCATACAAGTTATGAATAACTTGGTTATGAATAGATGCTGCTGGTTTGTGTATCCTTCTGTAGTTTCCCATTGACAGGACTGCATATAACGGTTTGATTAATCTACCTGGGTTGTTGCCTATTTAATGACAACATGCAACTAATTCCTTTATTCAAACTTGCTGGTTTGCGTTAGTGGCAAGGTTCAAGGTGAGTGACCGTAGGCTGCTATGCTTCTCATCTTGTGCTTTCAGCCTTGCTGTGAATCAGTGATGGGGCATAACGGTGGCGCAGCGGTGCACTTAAGATGGCCATGCCAAACTGAGCAGTGCATGCAGGCATCTTTGCATTTTGATGTCATGAACTGGTAACATTTGGACAGAAGCCAGCTTTTCAGCACATTGGTCTGCTTTACCATTCAATCAGATTCATTACTGGCCTGCACTTAAACACTGTATCTTGTACCTAACAAAAGCCTGTGGATCTCAAAGCTCCAATTTTCCTTTAGGGTCCAATTTCTTAAACGTTTCTGCTGCTGAATGCATACAGTTAAGTGCAAGGTATTCCAGCACAATCCTAACCTGTGCTTTGTAGGAGATTGGAAGAAAAATGCGTGACATACAAAATTCCATTAATGATGCTAAGTTGCTGTCTTTGAAAGGCGCTTTAGTTGATTCAAATATCTACGTTTCTAATCAAAGCAGCATTCATCTAACAGTGTTGAAACAGAGAGCTTATCCTTATCCTTTAGGATACGGATGTAAGTACAGTCTTGATCAAGATGTACTCTAATTTGGGCAGAAAACACAGATTATTGTATCCGCTCCTGGAAAAGCGTGAAGGAAATAGTCAAGAGCTGTGGAGAAAAAACATACAAGGCTGAACCCTCGTGTTGGAAGTCAGCATTGCAATCAAAGACGGGAGAGACTAAAGACTTTTTGGTCTTAGAAAGGGTTATACAATACTCTAAACAGAAGGTAAGTCCAGAAAAAGAAAATTAAATTATGAGAGTAAGACAAGATTATACAAGTTCAGAACAGTTAAAGAAAAGATTGGATTGGCATCAGGATATCCTTCAAGCAATGAATAATCAATGTAATGACAGGACCCTGGGGAAAGGCTTGAACGTTACAATGAACTATTGTATGTGATAGTGAGGAGGGAAGGGAAAAGGAACATTAATATCTTTCTGAATTAGCCAAGTGATCTTCCTCATCAGAATTCACCTCACAAAACTAGTGATAAGGTATCAAGCTTCAGCAATGTAGAAAGTTGCCGTTATAGGTATTTTTAAGTTCAGTAATGTTTCCCTCAATAAAACTAATGAATTTTGGTAAACCTCTTTCAAAGATTTGCATACATATAAGTTGGTGAGCTGACAACTGCAACCAATTTTTTGTCACATTATTCAGGAGATGTGTAAATTTTTAAATAGAAAGCACTACAACGGCCCTATCAATTCCCATGATAAATTTTCCGTTATCCTTCAGCAAAGCAATTCATATGAACAGCACTCATGAATAAAATGCAATTAAAAGCTTTCTTTGACTTCTTTGTTACCCATTTTAAATGGTTCAGTGTGCACATAATTAACAAACCTCAAACATATCGCTGCAGAGCAGTCTTTGTTCTGAGAAAACAACACCTCGATGAGCCACACAGATTTCAACTCAACAGCGTTGAACAAATATTCTCAAATGTTACAGGTTGTAAAGCAGCAATATTTTGAAACAGGCGCCAGTGAATTCTGTTAATTCTATTCTTGATTTTGCATTATTGTCAGAAATACCAAAAGACAACAGAAAGGCAGCAATGCTTTCATTCTAATTGAAAATGCTGAATTCCTCCACAGACTTTATCAATGGTTTTTGATCATTCAAGCAAATGCTGTTGTAGGTTTGAATGGTAGGTGGTGTGAAAAGTAAAATCACAAGGAAAGCCAAGTTCTCTGCTGAAGATTTTGTGCATATCCGTGATAACAGTTGGATGGACAAGGGTGGAGTGAAGTTATAGATTTATGGGCGTCCCACCAACTTATGGAAAGAGCACAACTTGTGAGATCCCACATAACCAAGAGTTGCCTTTGAAGAAATAACACCCAAACAGCAGTTATATGGTGGTGTTTGGGGGTGTCCAATAAATGTCTTGCAACCTTTAGGATCGATATTCCAAGATGGCGACAGAGTAATGGTGACAGAGTAGGACCCTCTAGTCGGAGCTTCTCTGCTCGCCAGGTCCTTTGCCCCTTTTCTTATTTTCCTCCCTTTTTCCTTTTCTTCTCCCCCCCCCCACTCCCCGGAGTGTGGAGTTGCAGACCACTGGAGCGAACGTGAGCCAAGACCCGCGGAGGACTGGAGCGAACAGTATGGCCTTGTGCTCTGGGGCCTGCAGGCACCCTCCATTAGCCCCAGAATACCATGGGCTGTGAGCCTGGACTTGTACGGGGGTGCTGTGAGCCCGGAGCTGTGCGGGGGGGGCTGTGAGCCCGGAGCTGTACGGGTGTCTGTGAGCCCTGGAGCAGTATGTGGGCTGTGAGCCCGGAGCTGTACGGGGGCGCTGTGAGCCCGGAGCTGTACGGGGTGGGGCGGTGGTGCTGTGAGCCCTGGAGCAGTATGTGGGCTGTGAGCCCAGAGCAGTACGTGGGCTGTGAGCCCGGAGCTGTACAGGGGGCTGTGATCCCTGGAGCAGTACGTGGGCTGTGAACCCGGAGGTGTGCGGGGAAGAAGTCCCGCAGCAGCACATGGGAAGCAGCTCCGGGAGCAGTGCGCAGGCAGCGAGACCTGGGCAGAGACAGGTGCGAGGGGACAATCCTTACCTGAGATCACTGTAATGTTAACCCCTTAATATACCCCTTAATATACTCCTATTTTAGCTTATTCTCAACTCTGTAATTAGGCAATTACTTTTATACCTCTGCTGTATCCAAGAATTGTACCAAGGTACTTGTATCTGAGATGTCACTGTAAGAAGGCAGACATTGTAAACATTTTTCACTGTATTCCTACAATGGGGCACACGTGACAATGAAAAGGAGATGACACCATCTCCACCATGTGGAGCCAGAGAAACACAGCAGGCCAGGCATCACTAGAGGAGCAGAAAAGCTGACGTTTAGGCTCAGGAACCTTCAACATTCCTGCTCCACTGATGCTGCCTGGCCTGCTGTGTTCCTCCAGTTCCACATGGTGTCATCTCTAACTCCAGCATCTACAGTTCTTGCTATCTCTGACAATAAAAGGACATTGTATTGTATTGTATACGGCTCAACAAACAATTCAAGGATCATCAAACTGAACAGGATGTTCGACAGAGAAAATATCATCACCAAAAGTGGAAATAAGTGCTCTGCCCACTTAACGTTTTGCATGGTTTTATCATCAAATCCAATTCATGGAGCGGGGTGGAAGATGATTTGTTGGTGAACAGACGATCATGAATCTAAAAGTGCTACCCCTGATAACCCGATGATGACTTCACAACCAAAGTAAATCAGAATGAATTCAATGAACTCTTCACCTGGAATGTTGAAGACGGTGTATTCGATCATTTTCAAACATTATGCTTCAAACTATCCGTGCATCATTGTTTTGTTTAAAAGAGTGACAAATTGACTAAATGTGAATACTTTACATTTCAAAATGGCACAAGTATTTACATTTTATGCTTTGAATAATTCAACCCCAGTTTCTGAAATAAATTTTCAAGGCTTCAGAGGTTGACTTACAACCATTATTTATGATATGCCACGAGTAGCTGTCCTTCACACCACCCCCACAGACTGCTGATAGGATGGGGAGCTTAGGACGGGTAGCTTAGATATTTTAGGATGGGTAGCTTAAGTATTTTCTAACCAACCTGTGCAGAGATTTTGTTGGACACGTCTGGAGCAGATGGTACTTGAAGATGGCCTCCTAGCCGAGTGGTAGACCACTACTACTGCTCCATGAGACACCTCGAGGAAAAGTAGCGTGTTTTTTGCAGAGAGTTTCGCATGGAATCCAGGGAGAGCTGGCAAATTGCATACACAATTGGCTTGATGGTAGGAAGCAGGGAATAATAGTGGAAGGATGCTTGTCGGACTGGAGGCCTGTGACTAGTGGTGTGCCTTAGGGATTGGTGCTGGGCCCATTGCTGTTTGTTATCTATATCAATGATTTGGATGACAATGTACAAGGTATGATGAATAAATTTGCAGATTACACTAATATAGGTGGTATGATGGACGGTGAGGAAGGTTATCAGGATCTTGATCAGTTGGGAAAGTGGGCCGAGAAATGGCAAATGGAGTTTAATATAGATAAGTGTGAGGTGTTGCATTTTGGAAAGTCAAATAAAGGTAGGAGTTTCATGGTGAATGGTAGATTCTTAAGGATTGTAGTGGAAGAGAGGGACCTTGGAGTTCAGGTGCCCATTTCTCTGAAAGTGGAGTCACAGGTAGACAGGGCAGTGAAGAAGGCTTTTGGCACACTGGCCCTCATCAGTCAGGACATTGCGTACAGAAGTTGGGAAGCAATGTTGCAGTTGTACAGGACATTGGTGAGGCTGCACTTGGAGTAATGTGCTCATTTTTGGTCACCTTGCTATAGGAAGGATGATATTAAACTGGAAAGAGTGCAGAAGAAATTTACAAGGATGTTGCCAGGACTCAAAGGAGTGAGTTACCGGGAGAGATTGGACAAGCTAGGACATTTTTCTTTAGAGTGTAGGAGACTGAGGGGTGATCTTATTGAAGTGTATAAGATCATGAGAGGCGTGGATGGGTTGAATACACTCAGTACTTTTCTCAGGGTTGGGGAATCGAGAACTAGAGGGCATCAGTTTAAGGTAAGAGGGGAAAGAATACATGGGAACCTGAGGGGCAACTTTTTTACAGAGAGTGGCATGGATATGGAATGAGCTGCCAGCAGAAGTGGTTGGGGCGGGTACATTAACAACATTTAAAAGACATTTGGACGAATACATGGATAGGAAAGGGTTAGAAGAATATGGGCCAAGTGCAGGGAAATGGGGTTTGCGTGGATGGACATTTTGGACGGCATGGACCTGTTTGGGCCGAAGGGCCTGTCTCTGTGCTGTAGGACTCTAAGACTCTAGTTGGCAAGGTCTTGATGTGCCAAATGGTACCCCTCTGATATTTTCCAATCAAACTGCTCAGAGATAGTATTACACACCTTGGAGTAGGTGGGGCTTGAGCCTGGGTCTTCTGGCTCAGCGGCAGGAACACTATTGCTGCTTCACAGGAACTCTCCAGGATGAGTAGGTAGCTTGTTTCCTAGACTGAGCAAGTGCTAACTGGAATGAAGTGGTGTCTTT
Organism: Ginglymostoma cirratum; assembly: GCA_024137785.1. Classification (NCBI taxonomy): domain Eukaryota; kingdom Metazoa; phylum Chordata; class Chondrichthyes; order Orectolobiformes; family Ginglymostomatidae; genus Ginglymostoma; species Ginglymostoma cirratum. The sequence goes on from JAHRHZ010000028.1 coordinate 24,986, forward strand.
AAATGAGCAGAAAGAAAAGATATCTAATAAGTGGTTCTTCATTGAAAAGGGAGAAAGCTGACTGAATCCTCAGGTATAGTAGGAACTGCAGATGCTGGAGAATCTGAGATATCAAGGTGTAGAGCTGGATGAACACAGCAGGCCAAGCAGCATCAGAGGAGCAGGAAGGCTGACTTTTCGGGCCCAGACCCTTCTTCAGAAATGGGGTAGGGGAAGGGAGTTCTGAAATAAATAGGGAGAGAGGGGGAGGCAGACAGAAGATTGATAGAGGAGAAGATAGGTGGAGAGGAGACAGACAGGTCAAAGAGGCGGTAAAGGTGAGTGTAGGTGGGGAGTTAGGGAGGAGATAGGTCAGTCCAGGGATGACGGACAGGTCAAGGGGGCGGGATGAGGTTAGTAGATACACACTCCACACTCCCCTCCAGCCCCACCACACCTGGCACTTTTCCCTGCAAACGCAGGAAGTGCTACACCTGCCCCTACACCTCCCCCCTCACACCCATCCCAGGCCCCAAGAAGACTTTCCACAACAAGCAGATGTTCGTTTGCTAATGTGGTATACAGTATCCGCTGTTCCCGTTGTGGCCTCTTCTACATCAGGTAAACCAAACGGAGGCTTAGGACCGCTTTACGGAACACCTACGCTCGGTTCACACTAAACAAGTGCACCTCCCAGTCCAAACCATTTCAGCTCCCCCTCCCATTCCTCAGACAACATGTCCATCCTGGGCCTCCTGCAGTGCCACAACGATGCCACCCGAAGGTTGCAGGAATAGCACCTCATATTCCGCTTGGGAACCCTGCAGCCCAATGGTATCAATGTGGACTTCACAAGCTTCAAATTCTCCCCTCCCCCTACTGCATCCCAAAATCAGCCCAGCTTGTCCCCACCTCCTTAACCTGTCCTTCCCCCCACCTATCCCCTCCTCCCACCTCAGGCCCCACCCCCATCTCCTACCTACTAGCCTCATCCCGCCCCCTTGACCTGTCCGTCATCCCTGGACTGACCTATCTCCTCCCTAACTCCCCACCTACACTCACCTTTACTGGCTCCATACCAGCCTCTTTGACCTGTCTGTCTCCTTTCCACCTATCTTCTCCTCTATCCATCTTCAATCCGCCTCCCCATCTCTCCCTATTTATTTCAGAAACCCCTTCCCCTCCCCCATTTCTGAAGAAAGGTCTAGGCCCGAAAAGTTAGCCTTCCTGCTCCTCTGATGCTGCTTGGCCTGCTGTGTTCATCTAGCTCTACACCTTGTTATCTCTGAATCCTCAGGTATATTTTATCTCATATTGTTTGTATTTGAGATGTTTCATTCAAGAATCATCAGAATGTGCCTCAGATTCTTCTCATTTTCCACTGTAACACAAATGGTCTATACACCGGAATTCCATCAAAATCAGCTTAGCCCTTACCATGCTCTTCACAGTAAATATTCAGCCGGCTTTACAGAACTCCTATTTATTCAGCAGGAAGAGTATTCAATATTCAGTTCCATTTTTTATTTTATTAAACTTACGGATTTGCAAACAGAACTTGCTTTGATTTGTATAGCTAAAAACCCAAAGATAACTCTTTCAGCCACCCCCCATCTCTAACCAGTTACCTGAAAGAGTGTTGCATGGCTAAGTTTAGTCTCTCCATCACCCCATCCAGAACGTCATGAATACATGTTCTTCTGTCCTTCCTTTATGTTAACCATTAGCCGTAAGGCTTAAAATGACATTTTGTGCTACAATTTCAGTCTGCCCTGTTGACTGAATCCATGAACCTGCAATCCATTCCTTCCAATACTTCATTTTTATGACTTGTCTCGGTTCGTTTAGGAGTCTTTTCAGATGTAGACTGAAGTTACGTTGGTCGTAAAATGTAAATGGCTGTATGATTTTTTTTACCAAGAGCTGGCCTAGCATTGGTACTCAATATCTGGTTCTCACTGTAGTGAAAGCACTCAGTACAATAATAGCCTGAGAATACCATCTTCCACACCCCGTTCCAGTGATAAATATGTATTTGTTGAGGTAAGGCTTACAAAGCAGGATTTCTATCATCAGGAATTCCAGGGTCACAGAGTCATAGAGATACACAGCACGAAAACAGACCCTTCGGTCCAACTCGCTCATGCTGACCAGATAAACTGTATTAATCTGCCATTTTCCAGCGTTTGGCCCATCTCCCGCTACACCATTCTTATTTGTACAGCCATGCTGATTTTTTTTAGTGCTGTAATTGTACCTGCCTCCACCACCTCCTCTAGCAGCTCATTCCATACACATACCACCCTCTGCATGAGAATGTTGCCCCTTAGGTCATTTTAAATCTTTCCCCTCTCACCTTAAGCCTATGTGCTCTAGTTTTGGACCCTAGACTATGGAAAAGATCTTGGCTCTTGACCCTATCCATGCCCCTCATGATTTTATAAACTTTTATAAGGTCACCCCTCAGCCTCCGATGCTCCAGGGAAAGTGGCCCCAGCCTATAGCTCAAACTCTCCAACCCTGGCAACATCCTTGTAAATCTTTTCTGAACCCTATCAAGTTTAAACACATCTTTCTTAAAGCAAGGAGACCAGAATTGAACGCAGTATTGCAAAAGTGGGGAATGTACAGTCACCCCTCTGTACACCACATTATTCTTCCAGGAAGCCCATTTGTTTATGTGCAGGCTGGGCTTTCAATGAACTTACAGAAGGAGAGGCTGCAGCTCCAACCGCATTCTGAGCATTGTACCTTTGAAATTCAGATGTTGAATGGAATAGAAGATGCTGTGTAAGAGGTTGAATCTGACTGCTAATAAGAAATTGTATACATCACAGGAGGTGGTGCAACGTTGCAAGCTCTTCCTCTGTCTTGCAGCTTTGTGGCAAGGTGAAGTCACCATAACTTAGTGTTTTCTTTACCTTAGCAGGCTTCAAACAAACTTTAGCTGCAAGACCAAGAATATGATTGAAAGTATTCCCAAAGAATGATGTAAGGTGGCCACTGGAGGACACTAGGAAAACCAGACTGTAAGGTCCACCTTCCTCGCTTTGACCTGTTAAAGCCATGCATGTGAGCTAAGACCTAATTCGTCAGCTGATATGATTGATAAAATTGGTGACTCATATCCCTCATACAAACAGCTTAAAGTCAATATACCCAGCACACAAATAACTGGTGATTTATATCAATGACTACTCATTCGATCATAAAATGTAGGAGCAGAAGTTGGCCAATCAGCCCATTGAGTGTGCTCTGCCATTCAACAAGATCATGGCTGAACTGATAATCCTCAACTCCACTTTCTAACCTTTTTCTCATAACCTTTGATCCCCTTTGATAAAACTCTGTGTATAATTATAACTTTATATCTTTACCTATTCCTGGTGGCATTCAGAAGTGCTTATTTTTCCCTAGAGCGCTCAGGATATGTTTACGTTCTTGAGAAACTGATCTGTAGCTACTTTCATATTGTCCACTTCCACCTTGTTCTTTTATTTTCCCAAACATTGGTTATCAAGGTGAAAATTGCACCCTCGAACTCTGAATACCATGAGACTTAAAACAAAATCACCGTAACTGTCCTGCGTTTTCCTATCAGCCTTTTATTTGTTCAATGAATAATGCGGATCAGGTCAAGAAATAAAGAACGAAGGGTTTTGTTACCCAATAGATTTAAGGACCACCTACTACATTTGAAGGTTAATGCAACTTGAGTAAAGAGAGAGTTAAGTGGTGCAGCTTTAAGAACCACGGCTAAGGGTGCTATTTTGAGGAATATGTAAACTGTTGTCTTGTTCAGAATAAGAATCGTTGTTCTTTTATATGTCAAATTGTTAGCAGTTGGATTGATCTTTTTCCTCTGGGGTTCTGAACCTTTGATTATACACTGTGAGGAAATTCAGCTTCCAGTAGTTTCATTACTTCTGCTTTATGCATTCCCTTCCGGGAAGGCGGCTATAATTACAGATCATCGAACTTCCAAATGCAAATCTCTTTTCTTCTATTCATAAATTTGAAGAATGAGCAGATTTAAAGCAGCAGTTGTAATCATTCCAAAACAAACCACAGATTCAAGAGGTAGAGTAATATTTTATATTCTGAACAGCTTTATTTATAGTGTCAGACAATTCTGATTAGTTTGATTGCAGTTAATTCAAAGTCACTTTATGATATTGTTAGTTCTGTGTGAGTGCGCGTGTATGTGTGTGTGTGCATGTGTGTGTGTGTGTGTGTGTATGTGTGTGTTTGTGTGTGTGCATACATATGTGTCTGTGTGTGTATGCTTGTGTGTGAGCACGCATGCATGTGTGTCTGTGTGTGTGTCTGTGTTTCTGTGTGTGCGCGCGTCTGTGTGTGTGTGAGTGCGCATGTATGTTTGCCTGTGTACCTGCGTGTGTGTGTGTGTGTATCTGTGTGTGTGTGTTTGTGTGTGTGCATACATATGTGTCTGTGTGTGTATGCTTGTGTGTGAGCACGCTTGCATGTGTGTCTGTGTTTCTGTGTGCGTGAGTGTGTGTGTGCACGTCTGTGTGTGTGCACGTCTGTGTGTGTGCACGTCTGTGTGTGTGCATCTGTGTGGCCAAGTGACAGAATAGGAATAGGGCATGAAACTGGCTTCATGTTTATTTGACTTTTGTACTCTATGAGACCCCATGGAACACAATAATGTGGTTCTCGGAAACAGCGCACACTTCTTTGAGGTGCCAATAACATCAGATATCATTTTGGTGGAACCATTATAGTTGACACAGCAACTGTCCACTGAAAGCATCTGAACAGACTTATAACACTGTCAACCAGTCTGTGACACTACTTTGATGATAGCAGTGTGCTTTGGGGCCTCAGAACTCCAGGTAATGCTCTCTCCAGTTGAACTTTATCCAGTTGTTATTTCAAGTTGCAAAGGTGTACAGGGAGTGGTCTGATAGGTGCGAAAGAACATTTTTGCTGACTTCACAGCATCTGCAAAAACCAGTTGCTCCCAGACATGGATTGAGTATTAGGTACTCCCTTTGGAGAATAAGCAGAGGCCACTCAGAGTAGCACATGATGCTGGAAGAAGGAGAAGGCAGGAAGCCACAGTCTTGCAGGATGCTTTTGGAATAAATCCATAGTTTGAAATAGTAAGAACTGCCGATGCTGGAGTCAGAGATAATACAGTATGGAGCTGGAGGAACACAGCAGGACAGGTAGCATCAGAGGAGCAGGAAAGTTGATGTTTTGGGTCGGGACCCTTCTTTAGCTCCAACTTTCCTGCTCGTCTGATGCTGCCTGGCCTTCTGTGTTCCTCCAGCTCCACACTGCATTGTCTCTGACTCCAGCATCTGCACTTCTTGTTATTTCTAGAATTGGGATCTGAGTGGTTGAGGTATAGTACTGCCACTGCTCCTCCATTCTACTCCTTTTAAAAAAAAAACATTGATTGAAATAAACAACCTCTGGTGGGGCACTGTTACAAAATAAACTTAATGCCATAAAACTAGGTCAAAAGCTTATAAAAATCAAACCAATGTCATTGTCACAGTGATCATAGATTCCCTACAGTGTGGAAACAGGACATTTGGCCCAACAAGTCCACACTACCCCTCCAAAGAGCATCCCACCCAGACACATTCCCCTAATTTCCCATGTCTAACCCACCTAGCCTTAACATCTCTGGGCACTATCTCATGGTCAATCCACCTAGCCTGCACATCTCTGGGCTGTGGGAGGGAACCGGAACACCTGGAGGAAACCCTTGCAGACATGGGGAGGATGTGCAAACTCTATGCAGACAGTCGCCTGAGGCCGGAATTAAACCCAGGTCTCTGGCACTGTGAGGCAGCAGTGCTAACCACTGTGCCACCGTGCCACCCACGGTGATGGTGCACCCTACTCCTCCTTTCTATGCTGAATTTAAGGACCCCCTGTCTAATTCAGTGGTAGAGGAGACACCTCTTGCACGTCTAAACAAATAAAGGCACTTCGTTTCATTCCAAGGAATATTTGGATGCAGGGCACCATGATACTTTGACTAATTATGCACACTTATTTAGGACTATCAGGGGTCACTATTGGGATCTTAAGGAAGACTGCTTGACTCTCAACCTAAAAACTGTGCGACATGATCAGATTGGCTATTGCTTAACGCAACTTCAACATTAACACTTTCAGAACCTTATACACTCAGAATGTCACCTTATATAACACAGACATGTTTCCTTTGAAATGCACACAGCAAAGATATCAAGACCCAGAGGAAAAAGATGTGATGGTGCCTGTACAGGTTTGAATTTTTATAGATGTTCAAAAATATGTGACGATACATTTGGGGAATTACAAGCCCTTGAGGTTTTTCTGCATCACTTGTTGGGATGTTTCCTTTCATACTCACTTGAACATCTGGTTAGACAGCACCTAACATGTTCCCATGATACTATGGTCATTGATATCCTACCAGTCAGTATTAACTGCTTTCAGCAGGCTCTGCACGCTTGCGTAGCACCATAGGAAGTAAAGTCAGAACTAATCAGAGCAGTGGATTTGTGAGCAAGTTACCCGTGCAGATGTGCATACAGTAATAGTTCTGCGCTCCAACTCTGGCCTCTTAAACACTGCAAACTTCCTTTGCTCTACCATTCACAGCTATACCTTTGGCTGCCCAGTTCTTCAGCTCTGAAATTTTGTCTTTTAACCTCTCCACCAATCAACTCACTCCCTTCCTTTAACATACTGGTTATAACCTCCCTATCCAGATAGTTACCTGGCCAAATACCTGCTGTGTTCCTCCAGCTCCACACTGTCTAAATCCATAGCTTGGTTGTTGTACTTAAGGAAAGATAAATTTGGCATGGCGGAAGTGCATCAAATATTTCCAAACTCATCCTTTTGTTGGAAGAAGTGTCCTAGGATGAGAGACTGAGGAGACTGAGCCTATACACTCTACAGTTTTGAAGAATGAGAGATGGAACATTAAAAACATACAAAATTCCACTAAGGCTCAACAGAGTAAATGTAGAAAGGATGTGACCTCTGTCTTGGATCAGGAGTCTAGAACCAGAATGTATAGTGTCAGAATCAGGAACAGGTCACGTAGGGTTAAAAAGGAAGAAATTCTTCACACTAAATATTTGGAATTGTCTGTCGCAGAGAATTTTGGGGCTAAATTGTTGAGTATACCGAAGACAAAATCAATAGATTGTTAAGTATTGAAGATATCAAGGGAAAATGGCATTTAGGTAGAAGAGCAGCCATGATCCTTTGAAAGACAGCAGTCTTGTTGGGCTGAATGGCCTAGTCTTGCTCTTATTTCTGATGTTCCAATACTCCTGACCCCCAGCAGAGATATCTGTGTTTCACCAAGGATGTCCTGAATGAAAGCTGCACCAACAGCTCATATGGACAGTGGCTGAGTATGTGCCGAGGGTCTCAATCTCCTTTTAGGCTGGAGTTACTTGGAACATCTCTCGATTTACCATCCATTGCTGCATAGAGGAGGTCACTGAGGCTATCTCTTTAATAACTCCTAATTCTTTCCTGCTGGTGATAAACAGGTGGAGTGAACAAGTGGCTTTGTTGAGCTGGCAGATTTCTCCATGATACAGGGTGAGACACACCACTTTATAGATCCTTCATGACAATTCCTGTCTAAACCAGAAGTGGAAGGGATTCCATACCCTTCACTACATGGCTGTGTGTGTGACGAGATGGAGTCAATGCTTCAAGTCAATGCCCAGTGTCAGAATTTACACATTCCATAAAAGCCATGATGTGATAGAGGACACAATGCCTACACCACATGGATGACTGTGGCACTGAGCCTTGTGGGTGTTAAGCTGAGCAATCACCCTGCAGTGCCTCGCTGCTTAAAGACGACTGCTATTGCCATCAGCTGTACACTGAGCAGATGAGCAAAAGGGGATGAGGAGGAGTAGGAAGAAACAAAGAAGAGTATGGGAGGGAGACAGACTAGACAGCTCCATGCTTACTATCCGTGCAATGTGTTAACAGCAAATGCAAACCAAGCTCCCCGTTCGTTAACAGTTTCAATTTTATGCCCCGTTTATCACTGATGCTCACAGAACCAACTTGATCACAATGCAAAGCATGAAAACCAGCAAAAAATAAACAGCCCAAATCTAATTTCACATGGAAATCATACCTTGTTCCATACAATAGTCAACTGTTCAGCCTTGTGCCTGTCTTGCCGGTAGCTTTGCCAGTTCCTGTTTTCCTATGCAATGGTCTGTCAGTACCTGCAGCATGATATATGGATAGCTGCGAGCATTCAGCAGGAAGCCTGCATCTGGTTCTGGAAGATGACCCTAACCTGAAATTAGAAATCCCAGTTTTGCAATACACTATTCTGCCTGGGGAATGGACAACTGCAAGGGCAGAATATCGTGAGACAAATGCTGTCTTCCTGAGAGAGGGAAGCAGATATATGCTCCATTGAGCCACAGCCACACCTCCAGGCAGTGCCACAGCAATCTCAGTTAAATCAGGAACAAGATGGCGCCAGAATAGCAATGCAGTCCACAGGTTCCATAGCCCAGGAGCCCAGATCTCGTCTACTTCATCCACTTTTAATTTCTTTTCTTTCTCTGCTTTACTAAAAGTTTCTAGTTATAGCTATTATCAAGGTTCACGTTACTTTCTTTTAAGGCCTTGGCAGAAGGCTTCTCCCAGCCCAGTCTCCCGGTGTGGCAGTCTCCCAGGGTGGCAGTCTCCTGGCGTGGCAGTCTTGGTGGTGTGAACTTCTCGTCACCATCTGGAGGCCTTTGGTGCTGGTTTCCAGGTATTTCAGTCTCAACTTGAGTGGCAGTGTTCTTCACCAGAAGCTTCTGGCCTAGCATTCCATGGTGGTCTCATCCCAGTATGTCCTACCATTGTGTACTCATCCCAGAATGGTGGTCTCTTTCCGGCTGTGTCTTCGGAGTATTCCATTGTTTCTTAATCGGCTTTCCCCGAGGCCAGGAGCCACTTACTGAAAAGTGACGAACTTTGTCTTAATTTTATATTTTTTAATATTATATGTCTGGCTTCTATTATTAATACAGGCAATGTGGTAGGGTGACTTATAAAACTTTTCACTGCGTTTTTCATGTAAAAATACATGTGACAATAGATTTCTATTCTATTGTATTCCATTCTAGTCTATTTGATTCTGTTGAAAGACTGATTGTCAGACTGTTGTGATACTGTGCTGTACTGTCCACACAACATTTGCAACCATGATGACAGCATTCTGAGCTTCCATTGCAGTCTACACACGTTGACTAGCTGCTCTTTCTGTTACAATGGAATTTAGGGCATTGTCCAATTTCAATCCACATATGCAAACAGAGTTGGCCACCAGTTCCACACTGTGAAGGATGGGCTTTGAACTTTGCAAAGAGCTCCTCAAGATGGTGCTGGACTCCTCCATGCTCCTTGATCCTGTTGCAGGCTTCCCAATACACAACGCATTTTTATCTGAAAACCCTGTTCTTCGGAAGACTGGCCTAAAAAAGTGCTCAACCATGCCCTTTAAAGCAGAATCCATATTTGACCTTGCCATCAACAACTTAGGACTCACACTGTCCTTGTTATTTACATTGTTCAGTTTGCTGGGATGATCAGTACTATTTCCGGTTTTGTTTCTCAGTGGTTTGTACACAGGGTCTAATTCACTGTGTTTATTGATGGAGTTCCGGTTGGAATACCAGGTCTCCAGGAATTCCCTGGTGTGTCTCTGTTTGTCTTCTGCGACTATTGATGTGTTGTCATAATCAAATTCATGCCCCTTGTTGTCCGTGTGTAGTGAGACAAGTGAGAATTGGTCATGTCTCTTGGTGGCTAGTTGGTGTTTATTGTATCTGTATAGTCAGTTTTCTCCTGGTTTGGCCTCTGTAGTGTTTCTCTTGCATAGTATTTTAATATTACCCCAGTTGTGCCAGTTCTGGATGTGTTACCTAGCTGGGTGGTGAAATGTTTGCAAACAAACCCACCAGCTCAGCAATATTGGTGATATCCTCCAAATCCTGCAGTGCACACTGATCATGGAAGCTTTTAAGGTACAGGCACCTGGCCAAGGGTGTAACAACAGAAGACAGGCAGGTTGACAAGTCTAATGACCCTTCATGTCCCACTGGCTAGAACAGTAAATGGTCACATTGGCCAGGTCCAGAAGCAGGCCAATTAAGAGGTTCTCAGGTCTGCCCATCCAACCACACACTAGTTGGCCAAAGATGAGGGGCATAGGGCTGAAGTGCAACCAAAGCTTGAGGAGCTGCCACTTCAAATAATGGAACAGAGACTGTAACCTTCCACATTCAGTGGACACGTGAGCCCCAAACTCCTCAGGTCCGCAGAATTACAGGGACTGTCGGAGCTCAAGGACCTACTTAACCTTAACAGGACTGCTCAGAGCAACACTCTCCGTGCCAAATTCCCAATGGTAAAGCGGAGACCTTCCACAGAGATAACCTTCCACCAGGTGCCCTTGCCATCTCTTAAGGATGGAACATAATGGCATGGAGTGGCTGGATGGTTGATGAAGGTGAAGAATTAAAGAGTCATACAATACAGAAGAGGGCTTCAGCCAATCAAGTCTGCACATACAAACAAACTACACCTATGCTAGTCCCACTTTCCAGCGCTTGACCCATAGCCTTGAACATTATGACATTTCAAGTGCTCATCCAAGTATTTTTTAAAGGTTGTGAGGTTTCCTGACTCAACTACCCTGGCAGGCAGTGCATTCCAGACCCCACTTCCCTCTGGGTGAAAAAACCTTGCTTCAAATTCTCTTTAAATCTCATACCTTCTTCACCTTAAAATAGACCCTCCAACTCAGGGAAACAGCTCTTTTTTTTTTATTCATTCACAGGATGAGGCTGTCACCAGGTGGGCCAGAATTTATTGCTCATCTCAGAAAGTAGTTAAGAGTCAACTACGTTGAGGTTGGTCTGGAGTCACATGCAGGCCAGACCAAGTAAGGGTGGGGCAGTTTCCTTCCCAAAAGCACATTAGTGAACCAGATGGGTTTTGCTGACAATCGATAATGGTTGCACCGTCATCGACAGACATTTAATTCCAAATATTTTAAAAATTAAATTTAAATTCCACCACCTGCTTTGGCAAGAATTGAACCTGGTTCCCTAGCACATTACCTGGGTTATCAGTTCAGTGATAATACCACTAGGCCATCAGCTCCCCAAAGTTGCTTGTTATCAGTAATAATGCCATCTGGACCTTATAGACTATGAGTTCCCTGATTGGGGCTGTTAATCTGGTCAATCAGGGCGCTTTCGCTGACAGACAAAAAGGGTGAGTATCAGAGATCCTGGTACCTGACTCTGAATGAGGCAGTACTATAGTCAAGGCCTGTTCATATGTAAATAAAAGATGACTTGGTGACAGGATACTGGCCTCTGTGGAATTATTTCATCTGTCCATGACCCTCATAATCATATGCACCACAATTGAGTTTCCATTCAGCTTTCTCTGCTCTAAAGTGAACAACCTGAGCTTATGTAGCATCTCTCTATTGCTAAACTGTTTCATCCCAGGCAAGACACTAGTGAATTTCCTCTGCAGCCCCTCTGGTGCAATCATCCTTCTCATAGCGAATGTTGGTGTATGGTGTGAAACAGCAATCCATGCAGGATTGCTCTGTGCAGAGTGTAACAACACTGGAGGGATAAGTGTGAGATGACTCAAATTGTGATGCTGGGGTTTCTGAGGGAAACCATGGGCAATGTGAAATTCTGTTCAAGCCAGTGGGTAGGGAGGGAGTGAGATCAGGTGGGAGTCTGCCACTTGCTTTGAGAGACATCGATACCACAAATACTGTGGACTTTTTTTTTGAAACTATGGATGGCTCAAGTTGTGGACCTGATGCACAGTGATGCAGATTAAACACATTTTGTTGGCAGCATCTTGTCAGCTCCTTTGCTGTCCAGTGCTACCCTGACTCTGGTCAACCTGATAGCCTGAGCAGTCTCTTCCATCATATTGTATTGAGAGATGGATTCCTTAGCAGTGATTCTGTTTTGTAGTTTGTTTGGACAATTCCATTGGCACATGTTCAATGTTCGAAGAAAGACTTTTTGATGGACAGCCTGGATTCAGCCAATTGGGTAACAATCACATGGGTCTGTTGAGTGACCAATGGAGGCAGGGCGGCTAGAGACAGGAAATCATGTGACAAAACCTCCAGGGAACTTCCAAGGATAAGTGGCAACCCAGTGTAAGGAGCTGCTGAGTCCAGTCATCCTAGTGTACCTCTGGGAACAGCTTATGGTCGCAGAATTGGGAAATAAGGAACCTCTAACCCGCAGTCTGTATCAGCAAGAACTTCCAATTTTCCAACCAGAAAATTAAAAGATGGAAATGTTTGATAAAATGGTTTTATGTAGCTGATGTCACAAATTAGGTAGAGTAAGTAGATCCTAGCTGACTGTCAACTTCCTCTGATCTGTGAAAATATTTATAACAATTGGAGTGGTTTATCCAAATGTCTCCTGCAAAATGTCACCTCATTAACATAGCTTGAACTTTAAAAAATAAAACTAAATCTCCTTATTCAGGAATGGCCTACACTCAGTTCATTTTAATAAATTAATACTTTCATCTGTTTAATGCCGTTTCATGGCAAGAGTGACAAAGTGACTCACACGGTGAACTGCGTATGCCTATAATGAAAGCACAGCTATCAGAGAATCCTTACAGTGCAGGTAGAGGCATGGAGTTATACCAACCCTCTGAAAGGCATCCCATGTAACCTTTTTCCTGTAACCCTGCATTTCCCACAGCTAACCCTCCCAGCCAGCACATCCCTGGACACAAAGGCAATTTAGCTTAAGCCAACCTACCTAACCTGCACATCTTTGGGCCGTGTGGAGGAAACCCATGCAAACACAGGGAGAATGTGCAAAAGCCACACAATCACCCACAGGTGGAATCAAACCTGGGTCCCTGGTACTGTAAGACAGCGAGACTAACCACTGTGCTGGCCTATCATTCTGTTCCAGCTAGGCATTCTTAAAAGTAATGAGTGGGATGACAGGATTAGCAAATACTTGGTGCAGGAGGTGTGCCGGCTGAGAATTGTCGAAACACCCTGCTCTTCTTTGAATAGTTCCATGGAATCTTCTACATGACCTGAAGAAGTCCAATATAATCTCACTTTAACGTCTCATCCATTAAAGGATCCTTCAGTTCTCCCAATGGTCTAGGTGCTAGCATAATTTATACGGTGTTTATTTCCAGCTGTTTACCCCACAAACTTACTTCTGACCATTAGACTGCCCTACTAATGGGACAAACCTTGATCACGTGCCAATGCATTACATTTGGAATAGTTCAGGAAGTTGTGGTTGTATGAGATAATGATTCTGAAAGAATTAATGTGTGGTTTGCATTAGTTACCCCAACTTTGGAGAGCTCTCCACTCATCCTCACAGGGAGCAGTTGCATTCCATGAAGCTCTCAAGAGTCCCCAGTAACTATGCTTAATAAGTAACGACACTTATATTTATTGTCTTCATGCAATTAACCAGATTGTCTGGGAGACACTGGCACGGCGGGGTATGGAGTGCTTTATTTCCCCCACAAACTTATTGTGATTTGATCCCTACCCTCCCCCTCACTTTTTTTTCCACATCAGCATTGCCCCTAGGAGCTCTGCTTGATGCTAATGCTTTTGTCACATGGGTGCTTTTCCTGGTGGTGGAATCTTAATAAAGTTATTTGCACATTTGGTGTTTTTTTTACTGTGTCTAACGCCTGCACACGCACAACAAAGATGCTGGGCAAAATATGCACTCTAAACAAAGAAGTAAACCAGCTTCACAATGATAAGCTCTTGTTCTCTAAAGACTCTGCAATGATGTATCCTCTACCACTGATCATAAGACTGGGCCTAGAGAGAGTATAGGCAAACCAGACTTGTTGGCAACAAACAATCTCAAACACCTCTTTCCTAATTCTTCACACTTGTAAAGGTGGCAGATACCGTGAAGTGCCAACAGTGGCAATCAGGGCCAATACCACAGTTGTGGGTCTGACTTCCACTGTGTAGATATTTTGTAAACATTCTGTGTTGATACATCTGTGTGTAGGACTGAGGGATACTGTACTTTAGTAAGTTCCATCTTTCCAATGAGACATTGAACTAACACACCAGCTACACCCTCAGGTGGGCATAAATGATACCATGACACCATCTTGAACAAGGTCAGGGCAGTTATTCACAGTGTCTGGCTAATGTGTCTCCCTTAATCAGCATCACTGAATGGATTATCTTTTTTTTGTCAGGCTTTTGTATTTTGTGCAAAGTCACATTTGTCAGATTACAACAGTGGCCACACTTGGAAAATGTTTTTATTTTTATTCACTTACGGGAAGTGTGCTTGCTAGCTGGCCAGCATTAATTGCCAGTCCCTAGGTGCCCTCGAGAAGTTATTCGTGAGCTGCCTTCTTGAACTGCTGAAGTCCATGTGCTGTAGGTTGAATCTCAATACATTTAGGAAGTGAATTCCAGAATTGTAACCCAGGGACACTGAAGGAGCGGCAATACATTTCCGAGTCAGGATGGTGAGTGATTGGAGGGGAACTTGAAGGTAATAGTGTTCTCATGTATCTGCTGCCTTTGTCTTCCTAGATGGAAGTGATCATGGGTTTGGAAAGAGCTGTCCAAGGATCTTTGGTGAATTTCTGTCGAGCATCCTGTGCATAGTACACTCTACTGGTACTGAGTGTCAGCTGTGGAGAGGGTGGATGTTTGTGGACCAACCAAGTGGACTGCTTTGTCCTGGACGGTGTCAAGATTCTTGTGGGGCTGCACCCATCCAGATAAGTGGGGAGTATTCCATTGCACTCGTGACTTGTGCCTGACAGATAGTGAACAATCTTTGGGGGGTCAAGAGGTGAGTCATTCGCTGCAGTATTCCTAGTTTCCAACTTGCTCTTGTAGACACTGTGTTTATGTAATGAGTCCAGTTGAGTTTCTGGTCAATGGTAACACCCAGGTTGATGATAGTAGGGGATTCAGTGATAGTAACACAACTGAATGTCAAGGAGCAGGGGTTAGATTTTCCCTTAAAGGAGATGGTCATTGTCTGGCCATGCCAGGATATCATGCAGATCTTGTTGCATACAAACATGGATTGCCTCAGTATCTGAGAAATTGTGAATGGTGCTGAACATTGTGCAGTCATCAGCGAACATCCCCACTTCTGACCTTATGATGGAGGGAAGGTCATTGATGAAGCAGCTGAAGATGGTTGGGCCTAGAACTCTACCCTGACGAACTCATGCAGAGATGTCCTGGAGTTGAGATGACTGATCTCCAACAACCATGACCACCTTCCTGTGTACCAGGTATGACTCCAACCAGCCAAGAGTTTACCTCTGGATTCCCATTGATTCCAGTTTTACTAGGGCTGTTTGATGCCACACTCAGAAGAAGGCAGCCTTGATGTCAGGGGCTGTCAATCTCACCTCTGGAATTCAGCTCTTTTCTCTATATTTGAACCAAGGCTGTAATGAGGTCAGGAGCTGAGTGACCCTGGCAGAGCCCAAACTGGGCGTCACTGAGCAGGTTATTGCTGAGCAGGTGCTGCTTGATAACACTGATGATGACACCTTCCATCTCCTTACTGATAATTGACAGTAGAAGGATGGGACGGTAATTGGCTGGGTTGGATTTGTCCTGCATTTTATGTATAGGGTATACCTTGGCAGTTTTCCGCATTGTTGATTCCAGTGTTGTAACTGTACATGAACAGCTTGGCGAAGGGAGTGACAAGTTCTGGGCTACAAGTCTTTAGTGCTATTGCTGGAACGGTGCCAGGGTCCGTAACCTTTGCAGTATTCAGTACCTTCAGCCGTTTCATGACATCATGTGAAGTGAATCGATGGTATTTGTGATGCTGAGGCCAAGATGAATCATCCACTTGGCACTTCCAGCTGAAGATTGCTGTGAAAACTTCAGTCTTATCTTTTGCACTGATATGCTGGGCTCTTCCATTGTTGAAGTTGGGGGTGTCTATGGGCCCTCTCCAGTTAGTTGTTTAATTGTCCACCACCATTCACAACTAGATGTGGCAGGACTGCAAAGCTTAGATCTGATCCGTTGGTTGTGGGTTCGCTTAGCTCTGTCTATCACTCGCTGCTTATGCTGTTATGCACGCATGTAGTCTTGTTTTATATCTTCACCAGGTTGACACCTGATTTTCAGGTATGCCTGGTGCTGCTCCTGGCTTGCCTTCCTGCATTCTCCGTTGAGCCAGGGTCAATCCCCAGGCTTGATGGTAATGGTTGAGTGGGAAATATGCTGAGCTTTGGGTTACAGGTTGTGCTGAGGTACAATTCTGCTGGACCACAGTGTCTCATGGATGCTAGGTCTGTTGCTTGAGTTGCTAGATCTGTTCAGAGTCAGTCCCATTTAGCACAGTGATAGTGCCACACAACACGATGGAGGGTATTCTCAATGTGAAAGCTAGACTTCATCTCCCCAAGGACTGTGCAGTAGTCACTCTGACCAATACTGTCATGAACAGATGCATCTGTAGCTGGAAGATTGGCAAGGATAAGGTCAAGTATGCTTTTTCCTCTTGTTGGTTCCTTTACCAGCTGTCGCTGACCCAGTCTTGCAGCTAAGTCCTTTAGGACCTGGTTATAGAGTCATAGAGTCATACAGATATACAGCATGAAAACAGACACTTCAGTCCAACTCGTCCATGCTGAGCAGATATCCTAAATTAATTTAGTCCCTTTTGCCAGCATTTGGCCCATATCCCTCTAAACCTTACGTATTCGGGTATCTACCCAAATGCCTTTTAAATGTTGTAATTATACCAGCCTCCACCACTTCCTCTGGCATTTCATTCCATATATGCACCACCCTCTGTGTGAAAATGATACCCCTTAGGTTCCCTTTTAAAACTTTCCCCTTTCACCTTAAACTTATACCCTCCAGTTTTGGACTCCCCCACCCTATGGATAAAGGCCTTGGCTATTCATCCTATCCATGCCCCTCATGATTTTATAAACCTCCCTCAGCGTCTGACAAGCCAAGGAAAATAATTCCAGACTATTCAGCCTCTCCCTATCGCTCAAACCTTCCAACCGTGATCAGTTTGATCACTAATACTGCTGCTGAGCCATTCCAGGTGGTGGACATTGAAATCCCCCATCCAGAGTACATTTGATGCCCTTGCCAGTCTCAGTGCTTCCTTCAAGTGTTGTTAAACAATAACCACCGGCTCTTAAACATTCCCTTCCTAACCCACCACGACGACACACACACACACACACACACACACACACACACACACACCATATTCAGACACACAGACACATGCAAATACCCACATGTGCGCACACACACACGCACATACACACAAACACTCACATGAACCCACACACACAGCACACCCAGAGTCACACATACTTACCAAACCAGAGTCAGAAACGTATCTCATCCAAACATAAACCCACCCACACACTCACCACATTGAAACACGCACACATGTGAACACGCACACAGATCACCTTTCCATTGATCACTTCTGGTTCCCAGACTAGAAATATTGCAACAATAGTTATACAGGTGCTGTATTTCCACTTGTTAATGCAAGTTGGAATTTAATACTTAAATAAGAAGTTGAAACGTTTCTCATTAACAACAAAATAACTTGCTAAATTTTACACAGAAAACATAAAAGTATCTTTCCTCTAGGTTGTGGGATTTCAAGAGTAGGGAGCAAATTTTTAAGGTGAGAGGAGAAAGATTTAACAGAGACATGAGGGGCAATTTTTTTAACACAGAGAATGGTTCACGTGTGTGATGAACTTCCAGAGGAAGTGGTGGTGGTGGGTACAGTTACAAAATTTCAAAAACATACAGATAAGTATATGATTAAGATGTGTTTGGAGGGATTTGGACCAAGTAAAGACAGGTGGCACTGGTTTAGTTTGGGATTGTGATTGGCATGGACTGGTTGGACTGTTTGGTTTTTCTGTGCCGTGTGACTCTATGATTCTCAGAGAAACTGGCTACAATCACTGATCATTTAGATTTTCTTATCCAGACAGAGTGAGAGCAAGAGGGGGAAAGAGACAGATCAACTGAATAACATCACGTCCAGTTTCTGTTCTCACCACAGTAACCGAGGCTTCTATTTTTATTTCAATTGATAGACAGCCATTTGCTAGTGCCTTGTTTTCACTCTTGAATTGCACAGAAAATAATTGAAACTTCTCAATGCCTTGTCTATTGTTCACTAAATAAAATGCTGTTAAGGCTGCATTTCCACATACAACTCCACCAGAGAGAAAAATAAGTAGCTGCTGTCTCTGAACTTGTAACCAGCGTCAGGGTCAATGTGTCATCGCACACTCCTTTCAATCGGTGAAACCATGGTTGGCCATTGAGCTCCCAATGAATCGATAATGCTATAAAGAATGACGAGCTCGTAACCATCAAGATACATCCAAACTTTCATTAAATTGCTGAAATTTCTTGCAGGTTTGAAGGATGTGGTTAATGATGTTGGCTCTAATGTAAGCTTTTTTTTTAAAAGCTTTAATGGGTAGCATGACGCAAGTTTTAAAGCCATCCAAGTCAATACAGCATGGGGCTGGAGGAACACAACAGGTCAGGCTGCATCAGAGGAGCAGGAGAGTTGGCATCTCGGGTTTACACCCTTCATCGGGGCTGGGGAGGGGTAAGGAAGCTGGGAAATAAATAGAGGGAGGAGGGGTGGGGCTGGGGGAAGGTAGGTGGGATGGTGATAGGTGAGTGCAGGTAGGTAGTGGTGAGGATTGGTCAGTGGGATGGGGGTGTGGATAGGTGGGAAAGAAAATGGACAGGTTCTGTCAGGTCATGGAGGCAGGGATGAGAGGGAAGGTTGGACATGGCATGAGGCCGGGGGTGGGGAGATCTTGAAACTGGTGAATTCTATGTTCAGGCCATCAGGCTGTTGGCTTCCGAGGCAGAATATGAGGTGTTGTTCCTCCAGGTTACGTGTGGTGTCATTGTGACAGTGGAGGAGGTCCAGAATGGACATGTCCACTCAGGGAGTGGGAGGGGGAGTTAAAATGGTTGGTGACTGAAAGGTGGTGATGATTATAGCATACAGAGAGCAGATGTTCCGCAAATTGGTCACCAAGTCTGCGTTTGGTCACACTGATGTAGAGGAGACCACATCGGGAGCAATACTGGATACAATTTGACCAGGTTGGAGGATGCGCAGGTGAATCTGACAGGGATTCTTCTATATATCCTCTTCCAACAGAGATTCACCTGTATGTCTTCCAACCTGGTCTGCTGTATCCATTGTTCCCAATGTAGTCTCCTCTATATCGGTGAGACCAAGCACAGACTCAGTGACTGATTTGTAGACCATCTGCCCTCTGTACACTATAATCAACACCACCTTCCAGTCGCGAACCACTTCAACTCCCCCTCCCGCTCCCTTAGACTCATGCCCATCCTCGGCCTCCTCCAGTGCCACAGTGACATCACACGGAAACTGGAGGAGCAGCATCTCGTATTCTGCCTTTGGAGCTTATAGCCCGGTGGCCTCAACATAGACTTCACTAGTTCCAAAATCTCCCCACCCCCAGCCTCATCCCATGTCCAACCTACCCTTTCATCCCTGCCTCCTTGACCTGACACAACCTGTCCATCTTATTTTGCACCTATTCACCCAACCCGTGCTACTGAACAATCCCCATTATTTCCTTCCTGCATCCAACTATCACCACCCCACCTATCTTCCACAGCCCCACCTTTCCTCCCTTTATTTATTTCCCAGCTCCCTTCCACCTCCCCAGTCCTGATGAAGGGCGTAAACCTGAAACGTCGACTTTCCTGTTCCTCTGACGCTGCCTGACCTGCTGTGTTCCTCTAGCTCCACACTGTATTGAGTCTGGCTCCAGCAACTGCAGTTCTTGCTATCCCTCTAAAACTACCCATTCGGTGCTGAACCTATAAAATTATTGATGGAGTCCATATTTTCGTTGGTGATCAGAGTGAGGAGAGAGCCACAGGGCAGACCAGAAGCGTTATTCATTGCCTCAGCCAGAATGCAGCACAAAGTTTGCTCTCTGAAAGATAATCTTTCTTATTTCCCTGGATTTTCATTTCCTCTTCCTTTTGCAGCTCTGCTTTTTTTTCATTTTCATCTACTTGTCTGCGTCTTTCCCATTGGTCTTCATCTCTGTCTTTCTTCTGAATCTTTCCCTTTCTGTTTCTTCATCTGTTTCGATTTCTCTTTTACCATATGACCAATGTCCATCCAAGCTCTCTCTGATTCTCACAAACTGAGTTAACTTTCTACACTTGGCCAAATTCTGGAAAAGTTCTATCAGACTAGAAAGGAGCAGATATCATCTCTTTATTTAAGAAAGGATAGAAGCAGAAAGTAGGAAATTATAAGTCAGTTAGCTTCTGATTTGATTAATTATTGTTACATGTACCTAAGTACAGTGAAAAGTTTTGTTTTGCGTGCAGTACAGGCAGGTCATACCATGCAAAGACACAAAGGTCATAGGGTGATTGAACAGAGTGAGGAATGCAAAGTTATGGCTGCAAAGAAGGTGCACAAAAAAGGAAGACTGACATTAGATTTGAAATTTCAGAGGTCCATTCAGAAGTCCAATAGCAACACGGAAGGAGCTGTTCTTGAACCTGTTAGTAAATTTGTTTAAGCTTTTGTATCTTCTGCCTGATTGAAGAGGTTAGAAGAGATTGTGATCAGGGTGCCAGGAGTCTTTGATTATGACTGCCTTTCCATGGCAAAGAGAAGTGTAGATAGAGTCGATGGTTGGAAGGTTAGCTTGTGTGATGGTCTAGGTTGTGTTCACAACTTTCTGTAGTTTCTTATGGTCCTGGACAGAGCAGTTGCCATACCAAGTCATGATGCATTCAGATAGAATGCTTTCTGTGCTGCATCTGTAAAAATTGGTGAGGGTCCTCAGGGACATGCTGAATTTCCTTAGCCTCCTGAGGAAGAAGAGGCATTGTTGTGCCTTCTTGGCTATTGCATCAACATGGGTGGTCCAGGACAAATTATTGGTGATCATCACTCCTAAGAACTTGACGTACTCAACCACCTCCACCTCAGCTCCATTGATGTAGATGTATTTTACTGTTCTGTCAAGGGAAAGGTCTTAGAATCATTTAGGAAATTATAGTTAGGCTTTTGGAAAAATTCAAGTTAACCAGAAAAATTCAATGTGGTTTTGTGAAAGGGAAATTAAGTTCAATCAATCTTTTAAAGTTCTTTGAAGGAGTAACATGTCTGGTCAATAAAATGGAAACCATAGATGTACTGTACTTTGATTTCCAGAATTCATTCATTGAGGTGCTACATAAAACGTTGTTATGTAAAGAAGGAGCTTAGGGTGTAGGCAGTAGCATATTAGCGTGGTTAGAAGATTGGCTGGCTGGCAGAAATCAGACTATGTGCAAATAGGTCTTTTTCTGATTGGACATGATGAGTTGAGTTCTACAAGGTTCTGTAGTGAGGTGGCAACTTCTGACAATTTATATCGATGAATATTAAGCTGTTCCAAGCACCTGATCTATAACCAAACAGATCGTGGGAGGGACAGAAGACTAAGTATGGGAAGGAATTTCGAAAAGAACTAACTGGAGTAGAAAGTAATCTCTTCGACAGTGTTGCAACGATATAAGAGAAAGCAAGTGAGTATGTAAGGCACTGTTTTAAAGCTTAGGAGCAAATGTGAGATGAGCAAGAAGAAATATGGAGAAAGGAAGGCACAGAAAAACTAAGCCACACACATGGACAAATCCCAATAGATGGAAAGGCACAGCAAGGATGAAAAGAGGTGAAAATGAGGCAGAAATAGGAACCTAAGAGCAGCCCCAGTGATGAGGAGCAGGACTTCAGGTAAGTTTGGGCTCTGGTATGTGCTGTGATGCCAACCACTACTACCATGTGGCTGAGATGCTGGAGAGCCCAAGATAACAAGGTGTAGAGCTGGATGAACACAGCAGGCCAAGCAGCATCATAGGAGCAGGAAGGCTTGACATTTCGGGCCGAGAGCCTTCATCAGAAAAACTTCATCATTTTCTGATGAAGGGTCTAGGCCCAAAGCGTCAGGCTTTCCTGCTCCTATGATGCTGCTTGGCCTGCTGTGTTCATCCAGCTCCACACCTTGTTACCATGTGGTTGAGTTGCTTGTGAGTTTTGCTATAACCATTCTTCTTCTTGACTTAGTCTGAGGAGATAGCTGGCTTACAGAGGTCAAACCACAAGGGAATCTTAATAAGAAGAGACAGTTGTCTTAAAAAGACGTAACTTATTGCACGATAACAATCAGGCACAAGTTAAGTTACTAAGTTGGATACTATTATTAAGATTGATGGGAGACATGAGAAATATAGAAATAGATCTTCACCTTACAAGATCCAAACTTGTTATTCCTATCCCCACACAAATCTGTATGACATCATCACACTGGGTGGAGTTGAATGCAATCTCTAATATTAATCCTTTCAGAATAATTTCCTAATACAAAATCTCCCCCAATCTCCATGAGGATTCTTCTCATAATTAACATTTACATTTGAATGTATATAATTACATTTACCACTGTCTCATTTCTTCTCAAGTCTCTGACTTTACAATATGGAGATTTAATTTAATAATTCAGGCAAAGTGCATTCTCTTTGGACTTGGAAGATTGGTAAATCCTTGAGGACTATTCACCTTAATTTTTTATCATAACCATGTGTGGTCTAAGTCTCTCTACACTGGAAGACACTGCATCTCTTGCATGCCCTTTGTCAAGGATATTGTTCCTGCTATGCCAGCTAGTTGGAACGTTATCCTTCTATAGGGCCCATAATCTTGTGAATTTCTTTTGCAGTGGAACCCTTCCCCACTGAGTCAATTAGTTTTCCCATAACAATATCTGGGGAACTTTGCATCTCAACGATTTCCTTTATGAAGAATGATTGCTTCGTTGAAACTCACTTAGCATGAATTCTCCTAGCCACAGGTAAACATGTGGATGAGGTCCTTTAGTGACTATTAATTGCCCAATTAAAAGGCCGCAATAGATCAATGGTGGGTGGGTTTCCACCATCTCTCATTGAGACCATGCAAATATGGGTAAGGAGACAGGATGGTCTACCTGCTGAATTTTATGAGTCTCTCCATCTCAAATCCAGTGACAAGGAAACATAAAATCTATCATTCTAGACAACTTGAACTGCACTGCCTCCAAGATCAATATAACTTCATC
Organism: Ginglymostoma cirratum; assembly: GCA_024137785.1. Taxonomy (NCBI): domain Eukaryota; kingdom Metazoa; phylum Chordata; class Chondrichthyes; order Orectolobiformes; family Ginglymostomatidae; genus Ginglymostoma; species Ginglymostoma cirratum. Next base: position 48,215 of record JAHRHZ010000028.1, read on the forward strand.
GGGTAGGGGATTTCAAGACTAGGGGACATATTTTTAAGATGAGAGGAGAAAGATTGCCAAAAGACGTGGGATAAGTGTCTTCCAGAGGAAGTAATGGTTGTGGTTACAGTTACAATGTTTAAAAGACTTTTGGATAAGTACATGGATAAGAAATGTTTGGAGAGATAGAGGCCAAGTGCGACTAGTTTAATTTGAGAATATGGCCGGCATGAACTGGTTGAACCAAAGGGTCTGTTTCCATGCTGTATGACTCTCTGAATCTATGTGATCATTAGAACTGCTCAAAATACTTCAGGTGTGGCTTAACTAGAGCTTTGTGTACAGGTAGTTCTCCTTTAGCGCGATAGTTGTGTTCTCGTGTGACCTTGCGCTATAGAAAATTGCGTTATAGGGAAATCGCTATTGAAAATTATTATACCTGTACAGCTGGAAGTTTACATTATCCAAACAGTGTCTACTATTCATCAATCATGTTACAGCCAATTCGCGTTAACGAAACACGCGTTATAGCAGAACTACCTGTAGTTGAATTGTGACTTATACCCCTTGTAGTCTGGTCCTTTACATGTAGAAGCCAGCATTCTGTTGTTCTTTATGACTCTTTTCTGAACTTATCCATTTCATAATTCAGGTACTCCCTAAATCTGTTTGGACAGCCACTGTTTCTAACCTTTAACCATTTACCAAATAATCTAATCTATCCTTTAGGTCCAAAACTTTCACTCGCCCTACATTGAAATCTATTTGTCACTATTTTGTCCACCCACATAAAGTACCCATGTATATCGTTTATTGGATGTGGTGAAGGGATACAGCAGGTTTCTGCAGGGATTGGTATCAGGACGACTGCTCCTCTTTATCAATCGTACTGACTTTATTTTGGATGCTTGGGTCTCAATCTCAACATTAGCAGATAAGCAGATGAGACAAAACTTACAATGTTGTGACCTGGGAGGAGGATATCAATAGACATCACCAGAAGAAGGCCTGAAGAAGTTGGCGAAATGAGCAGATATGGCAGGTGAAATATACTTCAGTAGAGTGTGAAGTGATAGAGTTTGATAACAAGAAAAAGGAGAGGCAAAAGAAAGGAAGTGCATAATTCTAAAGTTGGTGCAGGAACAGAAAAGCCTAGGATAAATGCGAAAAGAAAATCAATGTGGCAAGTTAGATGGAGAAGGTGGTTGAAAAGCTTAGGCAATCTCCAGCAAAAATAAGGAAGTTAGATGAATCATGATATAAATGCTGGTTATGCCTTAACTGGAATGTTGTGTCCAACTTTGGGTGCCACACTGAAGAAGAATGTGAAGGCTTTAGACAAAATGCAGAAACAATTTACAAAAAAAATGAGAGATTACAGATATGTAGATGGATTGGAAAATCTTAGCTTGTTATTTTCAGAGAAACGAAGTGATGTGAGTTTGCCTCCAACAAAATATGTTACCTCATGTGACAATGTTTATGCTACCCCTTGTTCAGAAAGAAACTGGGCATAAGTATTGTGATGTTAGAGGATCCAACTGACATTTATTACAGATAACTATTAGACACAAACATTAGATTATAACAGAAAGCCTTGAGCAGTATGCTTCCAGTATCATGCCTTGCTTCAAATAAACCTCAGGGATAAGATCTTTAAACCTCTAGGTTGCATTCTGTGATACAATTCTGATATTATGAACATGCCTATTAAAGTTACACTGTCATTCCTAGCCGTGAGACGTAAGAGATAAAGAAAAATCCCTGACATATTTTGTGAAACGAATGCATAATACTGTATTATAATTTGGGAAATTAGATTTTAAAGTAGAGATAAAATAGCTGTATGTTTTCATAGAATCCCTACTGTGTGGAAGCAGGCCATTCGGCCAATCAAGTCCATACCACCCCTCTGTAGAACATCCCACCTAGACACCGCCCCCCACCATTCCCTAGTTCCTGGGATTCTGCATTTCCTTTGACTAACCCACTTAGCTTGTACATCCCTGGACAATATGGGCAATTTAGCATGGGCAATCCATCTAACCTGCACATCTTTTGAATGTGGGAGGAAACCAGAACACCCGGAGGAAACCCAAGCAGACACAGGGCAAATGTGCAAACTCCACACAGCCAGTTGCTTGGGATGGAATCAAACCCAGGTCCCTGGTGCTGTGAGGCAGCAGTGCTAACCACTGAGCCATTGTGCCACCCCAATATGGAAGATGATTACTTTTTCAAGTGCCTAGAGAATTATTTGGTATAATGAACTAAACGCATCATTTCCAAGAAAGTATATGACTTAAGAGTCTAGCACGATATCCATAGTGTTAATTGAAAGAATGATTACAAAGTTGAATCAAAATTCTGAGAGTCCACTGTTTTTTGAGAATCAGACGTCAATTCAAGAGACAACAAGGTGTAGAGCTGGATGAACACAGCAGGCCAAGCAGCATCATAGGAGCAGGAAAGCTGACGTTTCGGGCCTAGACCCTTCTTCAGATTCAAGAGAACTATTTCAAACTAGAAGAAGGGCAGGTAAGTTTGAGAGTTTGCCAAGCTGAGGAAAGAGGTTTAAGCCATTCGAATCGAAAATAAATTCCTAGGCCATGAGAACTGAAAAGGATTCCAGGTCTAAATTTGATATTGCATGCCAAAAGTTTTGCTCGACCCTTTGATTGTGGATAGTGGGGTGACAGTGTGATATGGATTACTCTCCACTTAATTCACACATTAAAATGGCTAGCTGGTGTACTGTGGTCTTTTGTCAGATACAATCTGATTTGGATAGCAAATAAACTGAAAAGTGCTCATTGTGTCAAGGACAGTTGAAATCATTGTGTCGTTAAATCATTGAACAAAAGGAAATTTAGAGAAATAAATCATAATTTATAAAAGCAATGTAATCTTCCCTGTGTGCTGCATGTTGCTATTTTCTTCCAATGACTGGACAGAACATGATGTGGATGTATAGGCTCCTTCCATAGCTAGGGTTAATATGTTTGGAATTCGAATGCCTCACATAGATTCGCAAGTTGTTGAACATCCTGATTCGTCCTTAGCCAGGACACAGAGTTATGTCGCATACCTGCTGTCTTGTGTGTTCAATGCCTATATATCCTTGGTGTAACATGGCCATCAAGTACTCTTATTGGGCATGAGGGCATAACTTTCTCTGTTTGGCAATTTGGTAAGAAAGTCAAAAAATAAAGGACACTGATTCTTGTAAAAGCTGTCGCCCTGTCAACTTGTATCAGGTCCTGCAGAGTGGAACTAACCAGGCTAAAATGGATTCTGGTTAGTTATTGGAAGCTGTTAATATGGATACAGCATGCAGTTTAATTGCAGAATTTAACTTGACAGATTTTGTACTCTAATCGAGTTGCAAGTTCGATACGACAGCAGTGGTTTAACAGATTGGAAGGTACATTAACCTTGAATATTGTACACAGTACCAAAACAACATTTTAGAATATTCCTTCAGTCACTTTGCACATATTTATCGATTCAAGAAAGGAACATATTAAATTATACTTCAATGTTTCAGGATTTTCAATGAGGTTCAACTACAGTCAGAATAACAACACCTCTTACAACTTGTCACAAAAAGATCCAGATCTTTACCCAAAGCTTCACAAATTCAATTACATCCAGTCCATTAGTAACAGAAAGAGGGCAATGTTATTGTCTCCCATGTTAGCTAGGTGTTTAATCATAAGCTTGGTGAGGTTTAAAGATAATTTATTACAAAATCCAAAAGGGCTTTCTCCCAGTTAATAAGCACCATTGCTCAACAAAATTATTTACCTCCAAAATGGTTATCTCTTACCTTGGCAAAATTCAGCGCACTTAGTCCAAAAAATTATTTTAAGGACTAAATTTAGAGTTACAATTTTTTCTTAACTTATTTTTCCAATAAGCCCTGTTCAGAGATGTTATTAGACATCTCTGGAACAGGTGGGACGTGAACCTGGGCCTTATCATACATGGGTAGGGACATTACCACTGCATCTCAAGAGGGTCCCTTTTAAGGTTACATTTTGTAGATCCAAAAGGAAGAACACGATATCAACAGACGCATCTATGACCAGGGTGTTGTGCAGGATTTAAATATTGGTGTTTTCCATTTGGACAAACACCATATTCAATGGATGTTTAACATTTTTCTTCTAGACCCTTAGACTAAATCCTATCTCCTCCTTTTGGCCTTACTGGAAAACTCCATGAAAAGCTAATGGAATTTGTTTTCCAGTGAATGCCTTTTTTTTAACAACTTGAGAACTGTCTCTCATCTTAACCAGGACATCAGATATACATGGTGAGGAAAGGCTGATCTTTTTCTGATATGATTTGACTTGATTTATTATTCTCACATATACTGAAACATAGTAAAAGTTACTGTTTTACTTGCTATCCAGGCAAATCGTATCTTACATCAGTACATGAAGGTAATAGAAAAGAATGAAGGATACAGTGTTACAGCTACAGAGAAGGTGCACAGAAAGACCAACTCTAATATATAAGTATGATAACAGTGGGGAAGGAGCTGTTCTTGAATCTGCTGGTGTTTTCAAATGTTTGTATCTTCTGCCTGATAGAAGAGGAGAAGCGGGTATTAATAGGGTGGGAGGGATCTTTGATTAGGTTGGCTGCTTTCCCAAGGCAGTGGAAAGTGTAGACAGAGTCAATGGATGGAAGATTGGTTTTCATGATGGACTGGGCTGCATTCACAACTCTCTGTAATTTCTTACAGTCTTGGGCAGAGCACTTGCCACACCAAGCTGTGATGCATCTGGATAGGATGCTTTCAAAGGTGCATTGATACAAATTGGTAAGAGTCCTTGTGGACATTCCGAATTTCCTTAGCCTCTTGAGGAAGTAGAGGTGTTGGTGTGCTTTCTTAATTGTAGTGTCGACGTGGATTGGCCAGGATAGATTGTTGGCGATATTTACTCCCAGTGACTTGAAGCTCTCTTCAAGTAAGATGCTTAGTCTCTTCTGATATGTAAGTTAATGGTTCTGAAAGATTAATGCTGAAGTTGCATTAACTCCACCAAATCTGATGTCCCTTACAATTTTTTTATTGGAGACAGAAAGCTCTACACTAGAATTCATAGGGAGCAGGTACGTTCTGCTCCAAAGACTCCTTCATAAATAGGGCTGACTAGTAATGTAAACTGTACTTAGTGCTGGCCCTGGTGGGATTCAGTGCAGCGATACCCTCCACAAGAAGAAAAATCCACGGGAGGCAGGAAAAAAATGAAGAAAAATGAACCTATCACTTTAAGAGCGTTACAGATTTAAGAAGACACGGGCTGCAGATATGTGATCACTGACAGATGCAAGTCTGCTGCAAATGTGGAAACAGCAACAGATCATGTTCCAAAGACAAGCTACCTAAAACAACTTGCTAAGTGGCATGTGGAGAAGCGTGCACACTAGGAAAAGACGTATAAAAAGCTTCTGCACTTCAAAACAGACCTTAGCAAAGGAGACTCTGTAAGGAGCTTCAGGAGTAAAGTTAAATATTCCAGACGGAGAAAGGAGATAACTTTAACAAATGGACACAAAGACCAAAGAAGGAAGCCAAGGGAGTATGAAGGAGAATCCTTACCTCCCACATGGGCACTGCCAGCTTTGAGAATGCTCTCCATAAGGCACAACTACACTGGACAGGAATGAAGGCCAGAGAATTCACATTGATGCTGCAGAAGAATCAGGAAAGATCTCAGAATTTAAGGAAGCTGGAAAAGAGCAACGTTAGTGAAATCTTGTGGAAGTGTCTATTAAAAGAAGTCATGAGAAATTAAAATTTTGAATAAATTTAGACACAATAATTAAACTGTTGTTTTGCTGGCAAGGTTTACAAAAATTGCCCATGAGATCTTTATTTAAAATTCTGTGTCAAAGCAAACGTCTGATGTTTTGGGTTGTGAAATGTAGGAAAGCATTAGTTTTGCCTGGGAAGAAGTGTGAAAATAACATCTTGACTGCAAAACACTGCAAAATGCTGAAGGACGTGGCTTTACCAGGGGAAAGAGTATATGTAGGGTGCAGATTTCTTGTGTTTCCCGAGTTTACACATTTTCTGCGTGGGTTTCCTCTGGGTGCTCCAGGTTCCTCCCATAGTCCAAAGATGTGCAGATTAGGTGGATTGGCCATAGTAAGAATAAAATGGGTGGGTCCGGGTGAGATGCTCTTTGGAGGGTCAGTGCAGATTTCCTTCTGCTCTGTAAGGATTCTATGAAGACATCTTGCTTTAATTGGAGGTCAGATGTTATGGGGAAATTACAGGTGCACAGTTTGTAATTTTCCATCCAATTAAATCCTAAATTTGTCCCAAATAACAGTATCAGAATCCCTACCGTGTGGAAGCAGGCTTTTCAGCCCACACTGACCCTCCTAAGAGCATTCCACTCAACACCCTTACTGTGTCCCCATTAAACCTTCATTTCCCATGGCTAACCCACCTATCCTGCACATCCCTGGACACTTTGGGCAATTGAGCATGGCCAATCCACCTAATCTGCATGTTTTTGGACTGCGGGAGGAAACCAGAGCACCCCCAACACAGACACAGGGAGAACATGCAACGTCCACACAATTGGACACCCATGGATGGAATTGAATCCAGGTCCCCAGTGCTATGAAGCAGCAACACTAACCATTGAGTTACCCTGATACCCTATCAGTTCATGTTTTTTTTCCCAAACCACAGAGAAACTCACATCAATCCTAGCTCTGAAATATTTAGACTCTTATCCCCAGCCACAGAAGGAACTGGGGCATTTAATGTCCATGGCATTGTCACATTCAGGATGTTGGCTCTTTTGACCATAGGAAGTGACTGCTTTATATAAGATGGAAGTTTGCTGACCGACCCTGTTTCCCTGAGTCACTGTCTTTCTCACATTCTCTCTTCTTCATGCCTTCTTGAAGTGCTGTGATTGATGTGCTGTTAGGAAAGAAATTGCAGGATTTTAGCAGAAAGAATGGTAATATCTTTCCATTTCCATTTTCAAAACTGTGTTTCATACGTTACATACATTATTTATTGTATGTTTGACAGAAAGAACAGACTGGGACCAGTGATAGTTTGGGAACGGTATCAGTTTTCAGTTCAGAAGACACAGTTTCATTCTAACAGAATGTTAGTTTGTTGGTTTTTAGACTACCTGAGAAAGAATCTAGTCTGTCAAAATTGGGAAGAACTCTTTGGGCTATCAAACTGTAATGGGTCAGGTGAGTAATGATTCTCAAAGTTAATGTAAAAGTTATACTGGGATTTTGTGACTTGAAAGGATACTGTTGGGGAAAATGGTTGATTTATATTTTCTGGTTATGATCTTCTCAAACTATCTTATGTATATGATTTTTTTATCTTTTATGTAATGAGGCTGCCAATGCTCTTTTAACAAAATAACAAAGTGGATATATTTAGTGACTAATCACCCCAGAACCTAGGCTGTAAAATAAAACCAGGTTTCACTCTGAGATCATAATTGTCTGGCCTTACCATGAGCTAGGATCATTACAATATCAGCATGGTTGTTTCCCAACTCGCATTGATGTAGGTTTCTACAGGCATCAGTCGACCTGTTGTGTCTCATCTCAACATCAAGGGGGACAGATCAGGCTTGTCAGCTATGGCTTAATCAGTAGCAATCTCCTTTCTGAATTACAAAGTTCTGGATTCAAATCCCTCTCCAGTGCTTGAGCACAACAATCAAAGTTGATGCTCTAGTGCGGTCCTGGATTTGTCAAATGAAATGATAAACCAAGGCATCATTTGCCTGCTTAAGCCATAGAGTCATACAGCACAGAAATAGGCCCTTCAGCTCAACTAGTTCATGCCAACCACGTTTCCTAAACTGAACTAATTCCATTTGCACCTGTTGGCCCAAATGCCTCTAAACATTCCCTATCCATGTCCCTGGCCAAATGTCTTTTAAATGTTGTAATTGTACCCTCCTCTTCCACTTCCTCTGGCAGCTCATCCCATACACTCACCACCCTCTGCATGAGAAGGTTGTCCCTCAGGCCTCTTTTAAATCTTTCCCCTCTCACCTTAAATCTTTGCTCTCTAGTTTTGGACTCCCCTACCCTGGGATAAAAAGGACCTTGGCTATTCACTTTATTTATGCCCCTCATAATTTTATAAATCTGTATAAGGTTCAGCCTCCTACACTCCAGGGAAAAAAAATTCCAGTCTATCCAGAGTCCTGTTATGACTCAAACCTTCCAGTCCTGGCAACATCCTTGTAAATCATGTGAATGTAAAAGATTTCATGGCACTATTTCAAAGCAGAACAGTGGAGTTTTCCTGGGTGCTATGGCTACCTCTCAATCAGCATCTCAGAAACAAGGTCATTTTACAAGGTTAACCATATTCAGAAATGTTGGCAGGGCACGTAAGTTAGTTTATGATTTGAATACAATTAAAGCTGAAAGAGAGGCCTTGGGTGATAGCATGGTGGAGTGAGTCATAGCTGTGCTTGGGAGAAAGATGGAAGCAGGCCATGTATATAATAGGGAGAAGAAGGTGGATCATACCAATGACTAGTTGGGGCTGGCATTTGGTGAATGACAGGGTTCTGTTGGAGCTGTGGTAAGGCAGCAGGGAGGAAAATGGGCTCAGACAGGTCAGGACTGTAAGGAAGCATGGACTGTATTGACATCGAGTATTGCATTTATCTCTAGATTAAGACATTTTGTTGTTCATGAATCTGTACTCATAAGTTAAAGAAAGTATGAATGTGACCATAGATCTTTATTCTATCAATTTTTATTATCAGTACAATTTTCTTCAGAAAAATATTTCACTAGATAGACTGAGGGCTGGAATAGGATGGTGTTAGTGAGTGAGATATGTTGAGACAGTCAGAGTTTGGAAAGGGAGCCACTTAGACAATGGTCCAATATGAGAGAAATAGAGAGATAACAAGGTGTGGAGCTGGAGGAACACAGCAGGCCAGGCAGCATCAGAGGAGCAGGAAAGCTGACGTTTCAGGCCTTCTTCAGAAATGCAGTCGTACTATCTCTGAGAAATGGAGAGAGTCAGGCTTGATTTAGGGATTGAATATGGCAATGAAAACCAAGAGTCAATGGAAGAGAGATGGCATGAGCCAACTTCAGATGAGAAATAATCAACAATTATTTTGGAATAAATTAACGCAAGAGCTGAGGTCGAATAAACAAATCATAAAAGGAGTATGTGACTGACCTGAGACCTTAACACTCACTAACTCAGCGTAAAACATGCCTTTATATATCATGACCTGCTCTGTTCATGTATGAATATTACAGTCGCTATTGAAGATTAGAAAGCAACTGAACACGCTGTGATCAGTCTGACTTGAGTCACGAGAACTATTCCATTGCTTTAGATTTCCCACGGGTAGAGGCTCCTTTCCTGGTCTTGCTGTTTCTTCATGCTGCAACCTTCACAGCATCAAACAGAGCAAGAACTGCATGAACTCCTGGCAAAAAAATAATTTTGAAAGCTTTCTGACACACTGGAAGCATAAATTCCAGGCACAGCAGCCAGTGAAACAGCAAATAGCTTGTCAGTGAAAGCAAGTGGACAGCAAATGCTGGAAACTAATAAGAGGCAGATTGATTGAAATGATGCTTCATGCACCACAATGTCAGCTGATCATTAGTGAAAGCCACTTACCTTATTATTAATGAAGCTATTTTGTACATTTAGATAATAGTCCAAATCTAATGAATATGATAAAAGTTCTGTTAACATGTGATATTTAAACTTGTGGTATGCAGCATTCATTTGGATCATTGCACTAATAAATGAAATTATAGTAATACACCAGGGTATTCATGGTCGGCTCAGCTGCTGCATTTGACAATCTTTTGGCTCGCTTATTGCACCAAGAGATTTGATGGTCTCTGTTGTAAATTCATAGCTAGTGTGGATGTGCAAAGTTGGTGCACCTGTGATTTGTTTTCCACTACTTTTCAACCTTCACAAAGGAAAGCAGGGGAATCATGCCAGAAGAAACAGATGTCCTATCCTCCATTCAACAAAGACAAGCCAATAATGATCACTCTAAGGTCTTCATGATCCAGTCTGCTGGGCACTTTGCTAGGTCCCAGTATTTCGCAGGCAAGTGTTATTGCAGCATTCTTCAGAACACACTCCAGCGAGCTGCCAGTCGGGATTGTCTGTCTTAGTGCAACGTTAGCTCATTTCTGCAGCACTATATTGAGAATTAGGATGTCTGTGTATCATAGTTAGGTCTCCTTTATATTATTCAATATAGCGTATGTACCAAGCATAATTACACATGGGCTTTAGAAGTCAACACACCCTCACCTTTCCCAGTCTCTCATCCCATGCAACTCTACATGCCCCATCCATGCATCGCCATGTATCATCTATAGCTACTCATCAAGTGCCTTCTGTGGACAGTCTTTAGGTTCCATGCAATGCGAATGGAAAATATTTTACGTTCTTTGGTGGAAAAATTAGATCTTTTGCCACGTAATAAAATCATTCATCACCTGTGCTTTCATTGGTGCTTGGAGAAAAATTACATTCAGTGTGAAAATAAACTTTGTAATCCTTATAACGCTATTAGCTTGTTTCAACAAATCAGAAATGACATCAAAGACCACACGGGATTTCAAGGAAACTGAGAATACAACTGGCAGTGAATTAAACACTCATACAAAGGCAAAATATTACAGCTGTTGGCAACCTGAGGTTAAAAACAGAAAATGCTGAGAGGACATGGCAGGCTTGGAGGCAGCTCTAGAGACCTGATCATGTCACTAGACTCGAAATCCAGAAATTCAGACAAATGTGTTGGGAACACATATTCAAATATAGCGATGGCAGCTGGTGGAGTCTAAATTCAACTAATGAACAGCTGGAAACAAGACCGGAGAAACTCAGCAGTATGTGTGGAGAGAAAACAGTGTTAAAGTTTTGAGTCCTTTGACCCTTCTTCAGAATCTTTCTTCAGAACAGTCTCAGTAATGGTGACTACAAAATAATCATTGATTATCATCTGTTTCACTAATGCCCTTTAGAGAGGCAAATCTGCCATCTTTGCCTGGTCTGGCCTTAATGTGATTCCAGACCCATTGCGACATGGTTGACTCTTAAGCACCTTCTAAGATGATGCAGCAACCCATTCAGTCAAAGAGCAAATAAGGATGGGCAACAATTGTTGGCTTGGGCAACGCCACACACATCCTATGTAAAAAATTTCAAAACCCAAAGAGACTTGAGGATGTTGGAAATTTGAAACAAAAGCAGAGAGCTTTGTTTTTTTTTCTAAAAAGGTTAACATTTCACTCAGTTCAGTTTTATGCGCCAAAATGTTTTCTGTGAATTTGGATTCCTGATTATTAAACTGGTAACGCGCCATGAGTTCCAACCTGGCTAACTGTCCTGGAAGAGCACATGTGGCTTCTCTGTATTTGTGGACTAATGGTCTGTCTCATAAAAGAATGGAAAATGCAATGTTACCAGAAGGCCCAGCTCATGTATACTATAGAGAATCACACAGCCCAGCATTGTTGTGCTGCATCTTTGAAGAGGACATCTAATTAGGCACCTGCCCTTGTCCTCATCCTACAGTTTTGCTGGTTTTACCCTTTGAAATATATATCTAACTTCTTTTGAAAGATAGTATTGAATCGCCTTCCACCATGCTCTCAGGCAATAAATTCCAGATCATAGCAACTCATGTCACCTCTGCAATTTTATCAATTACTTTAAAGCTGTGTCCTCTGGCAGTCACATCTTGCATTGGATACACTTTCTGCTCATTTATTCAATTAAAACCTTCATGCTTCTCATTTCTCCTTCCATTATTTTGTTTTAGCTGCCTCTACCTTTTTTAATGTTAGAATAATTATTTGGACAACCTCTTTGCATTATCACATGACTTCTAAAAGACGTCATAATCAAACACTATGGTTGCCTCTCTCCCAGTTGTTGCAGCCATGGGCTTATTCATGCTATATTACCTTCCGTTATTTATGGGCTTCCGTCTCCATGGGCTCTCAAATTCACTCAAGGGAATGTATTTTGCCGCATTCATGACACCACTGTGCAATTTTTCAAAGTTCTAATGGTGAAATAATACAAAGTAGCTCAACAGCAGGTATAAATGTACAAGTGGAAAATAAACTGTATCCCTGCATACAGGAAGCACAGATTAATTAACATAATATACAGAAGCTGGAATCTGGGTGAAATAAAAGCAGGAAATACTGATCTGAATGGTTTGAATAAAACTGTGTGTTTCACAAAAGAATCTTTTTTAAAAAAGACAGAATGGTCTGCTGTCTATCACAGGCACAATTTTAGCCTGGTGTGCAAATACAATTTTGTACATTGCATTTGTAGTGCCAAATGGTCCAGAATGAGGGAAAGTAACCATAAAATTACATGTTGGCCATTTGGCTGTATTGTCTGGAAACACCTAGCGACAACACTCATTGGCTACTTCGGGGCAGAAATCTGGAACTCTGGTGTGATTGGTATAAGTGGGCCACAGGATAAAGAAGCGGCTTTTAGTGAACTATAATTCTCTCCTCCTCATGTCTACGGGTCTGGGCTTTGGTTCCCAGGTAGGACTAAATGATGCACACTGGGTTGAATTTTCCTGTAGGCTCCAGGATTGGTTCAAAAAGCGGATCCCAAGCTTATGGTTGCCGGAGCTGATTCAGTCAATCTGACAACCTCCTATGTGGGTTCCCTGCAGGCGTGCTGCCGACTTTAGGATAGTGGGCAGGCCCCTGAAGCTGCTGCCTCACTCATAGACTGGGTAGTTCAAATCCTTAGTAAGCCGACTGCGAGAGCTCAGTGCTCTGGAGCAGGCAGGAGGACTTTTCAGGGCACCTCATATCAGAGGTCACGTCGCAGCGTTAAATACAAATTAAAATTCAAACTGACTGATGGTACGTTCCTGAGGAATCATTGGGCCCATGAGCACTGTCAATCCTGCCAGTGTCGCTGGGTGCTGTCAATCCTGCCAGTGTCGCTGGGCACTGTTATTGCAATCAGTTGTCCTAGCACTGATGTTCCTGCCAGTGGCCCTATCTGTGGGGCATGGAGCCTCTGAATCCAGCAGGGAGACTGCCTCTATAAAACAGCTGACATCCCCACTCAGGGACAGGCCATTCTGGCATTGGCAAAATGCTGACAGCCCCATAAAATCCTCCCAGCAGAACCTCTAAGTTTCCAAACTGACTAATAGTCTTCGTGGTAAATAGATCTTGCAGCCCATGATTTTATGCGTGGCTGGTCAGTGATGAGGATATGTCGTAATATTGCTCGCTGCTATTTTCCCAGGCTCCTCTGCATCAGTTTCTCCTACCTTGGGTCTGATATGTACCTTCCCATTGTACTCAATGTATAAGCCTCCCAATTTAGACTGATTTCAGATGCCAGAGTTCTGGAATTCCTTTCCATCAGAGGCCCAGTGTGAATGGGGCTGTCTAAAGACTTGACCCAGCTCCTATGGAACGCCACAATCAATCTATTCCTTCTGGAGAGGATGCCAAGGTGAAAAAAAACCCAAACACTATCAATTCAAAAAAAAAGGTACACTGCAGTAATAGCAGAGGAAGAAGACAATATCAGTAGAAAATGGACAGATTTAATTCCAGAAAGTTTCTAAAAATGAGGAAGCAGATTGTTACAAGTTGATAGCTGATTCTGATCCTCATCTCCCTGCTGTGGATCAAAATTTGAGATAGCAAAGCTGATTTCTAGGATGAACAGATCAGTTTTGTAAGGAATTTTGTCAGTAATTTGTTCTGGTAACAAAACAACAAAGGACCGGTCGAGTTGACAGGGATATGCAGTTAGGCTGGGGAAATGAAGTTGATTTACACATCAGCTACAGTGTAGTCGAAGGGTCTAACAACTTATAGGCCTTGACTGGCTGAGTCCTGTTCCTCTAGGCAGGATGTGTCAGGAGTCTTGCCTTTGTCCTGAAGGGTCGATAAGACTGCCGCTTTGTCTCTTTTTAAGAAAGCTAGCTGCATTAAGTGCTAATCAGGCACTGGGCAATGGTATCTCTCCTCCAGTATCAAGAATCTGAATGGGTAGATGGTCCTCCCTCTGGGAGCTTTTTGTTCATTTATCAATAAGTCATTGGTGTCTTTGACCGGACCAGCATTCATTATCCTTCCCTAATTGCCCAGAGGGCAGTTAAGTGTCAGTTACATTATTGTGGGTCTGGAAACACATGTAGGTCAGACCAGGTAAGGATGGCAGATTTCTTTGCCTAAAAGAGATTAGTGAATCCAAATGGATTTCTATGACAGTCAGCAGTGGTTACAGGGTCACCATTAGATTTTAATGTCCAGATCTTTATTGAATTCAAATTCCACCATCTTGCCCAGAAGATTACTTGGGTTTCTGAATTACTAGTTTAGTGATGATACCACTACTCTTTCGCCTCTCCTAGTTGTCAGCCAGAATGTCTTCACCAGATACTGAGGACAAACTGAGGATACCACCTGAAGAAACAAATATAGTAATGTTTGATTTTTGGAATGCTTCCCAAATGGCCACGTTTCCATGTAGACAGGATGAGGCCCCTAGTTAAGCCGTTGTTGCTGAGCTGAGGGCCTGATTTGCTGATGGAGCAGGGATGCTATCCAGGGGCTACCCCTCAGAGCTATAGAATCAGAGCAACTGGATCCCCAATTGACACCCTTCTGTCTGATTAAATGCCCCCTTCCACCATGGGAGAGGTCACTAAATTCCACTCATCTCTATTCCGCATGTAGAAGAGATTTCCCAGAATATTGTTGGGATTGGAGGGTTTGAGTTACAAGAAGAGGCTGGATAGGCTGAGACTTTTTTCACTGGAGTGTAGTAGGTTGAGGGTTGACCTTATAAAGGTTTATAAAATCATGAGGGGTATTGATAAGGTGAATGGCAGGTCTCTTTTCCTTAGGGTGAGGGATTGCAAGACAAGGGGGCATATTTTTAAGGTGAGAGGAAAAAGATTTTAAAAAGACATGAGGGGCATTTGTTTTTTACAGAGAGTGGTTCACATTTGGAATGAACTTCCAGAGGAAGTGGTGGATGTGGATACAGTTACAACAATTAAAATACAGTTAGATAAGTTCATGGATAAGAAATGTCTGGAGGGATTTGGGTCAAGCGCAGGCAGGTGGGACTAGTTTAGTTTTGGATTATGGTGGGCATGGACTGGTTGGACTAAAAGGTCTGTATTGATGCTGTATGACTCTATGACTCTAAATGAATGAGGGAAACACACCCTCAACAGCATTGTTATCGTAAGACGGTTCCTGTATAACTATACAATGAATTAAACTTGCCAGCTCAATCATTTGAATGCCAGTAGCCTTTCGTCTTTCACAAGCCTGGTTAATTCAAAGTGTTGTGATGGATATCGGAAGTTGTAGTTACAGTTCTTGTTTGAATCTTTGTTTTTAATATGATTGATTACTGTTCACAGTTCTGGTTGAGACTCTCTCAAAGGCAAAACCATGTTGAACAATCAACTCTGTCAGCAAAATGGGCTGTTCACTGACAGCCACATTAAAATATCAATTAACTAGCATATGTAGTCAATCGTGTCAGTTATATGTAATGAATGACTAGCAAACTGGAAGCAGCAGGGGACAACAGATGAGCAAATTAATTGTACTCTTCTGTTTTTAAGGCTATAGTGATATTATTCCAGAAAGTAGCACAGTTGTTTTGAGACTTTGCAGGAAAGGGAAGGGCCTGGGCTGCTAATGTGTGGCTAGAATATATTTAGACCAGTCAACCCATCCTTTTTATTAATTACAGGGGATTTATGGCAAAGTTGAGAGATTTATCTCACAAACCAGCCAACCATGAGCCTGAAATAGACTTACAGACTGATAGGTTTCAGTCAATGACCCAGAAGGCCCAACACCAACCTTGGGTATGTCCTGCCTCACTAGAAGGACAGGTCTGTTAGAGGTGGCAGTGTTGTCATAAGTAGTCAGGAGGGAGTGGCCATGGGATTCCTCAACATTGACTCTGGTCCCCATCAGGTTTCATGTCATCAGTAGAAATAAGAAGTAAATCTCCTGCGAATCATCACTGTTGCTTAGTTGATGAATTTTGAACAGCACATAGAAGGAGCCCTCAGGGTAGAAAGGTACAAAATGTACTCGGGGTGGGGGCTCCCATGCTCATTGCTAAGACTGGCACGATAACACCAATGCTGACACTCAAAATAAAGGCAAAGTATAGCAGATTCTGGAAATCTGAAACAAACAGAGAATGCTGGAAAATGCAGCATTTGTGAAGAATGAAACAGAGTTAAAGTTTCAGGTCCAGTGTGACTCTACTTAAGTGAGCTTTAACATCAAGGGATGTGGGATAGTGGTACTGAATAGCACAGAGACAGATGATCAGCCATAACCTACTTTGAATGACAGAATGATGTAAGGGTGAGAGATAATAGAGTATTGAAGGACAGAGGTTACATCAAGATGTGGGAGGGGTCATTGATGGTCCAAGACACCTTGGCTTTGATGGAGGGAAAGTGCAGTGCGATAGTTGACGCGTCTGGGACATAGGCCCAGGATCAGGGGGAAATGTTGGGAGATGTAGTCATAATTTAATGAGATGCCTGGGAACATGTGGAAGCTCGGTACAGATTGGGTCAACAGGGTGTGCAAGGAAGAAAGGAACATGGAGTAAGTGTGATTACCAGGCTGAGCCTGTGACTCTCTGTGCCAAACATGACCTTATTTCCTTCTATAGTCTTGTGAATTATAAATGTGCAATGGAAATTGCGGCAACTACACCCAGAGTCAGCATTCTTTTACCCTGGGGTCTGCTTGTGAGGCATTTCAGGGGGCAATCAGGTAGCTTTAAAGCTCATGTTGAAGTCACCTGCAATTATTCCACCCTGCATATAAATCACAGGCAGTGTCCGTCTGTGTGGGTTTCTCAAGCTGCTCACCAGCAAACGTGGCCATGTCATTGGTCATTGTAGATTGAAGATATTCATCTCAGTGAATCAAAAGTAATCACAGCTGAACTTAAAAGTGGCATCTACAGGCCACAAATCCCAAAGCCAAGGTGTCAAATGCTGCACAAGGACAGGGAGCTGATTCTCTCTCACCTTGAACTGTAAGTATTCACTGAAATGCTTCTATATGTAATGTTGCCTTTCTTGGATGAAGTAGGAGGTGAGGGTCAAGCTTCAAAAAGGTATCAGTAATCTTCCACTGCATTTGTGAGACATGTATTGTGCTGCGTTCATCTGAATAAGCTGTCGGTATCAGAGGACCATTCCATGGTTCCAGTTGTCAAAGTCCCCCATATCTTGTTGTATAAAGGTGGAAATCAAAGACTGGATGCTCTTGCACGCATGGTAACAGGGAGACAAGGACTACCCTTTCCACTGTAGCTGACAGCTCTGTTACACCTTCTCCTGACTGAGTCCAAGCTTCAATCCAATGCAATTTATTCCCCAACCAGGGCCATTTTGGAGCCAATTGGTAAGACCTGCTGAAGAGACTGTTTTGACACTTTAATCAGTCTGGTAGGGTCTTGCAGTACACCTCAGACAGAGTGTGCCTTGTCATACTAGCATGCTGCACTCAGTCCAACTGCAGCAGTTAAAGAAGGGATTTGATGGACTCTGATTCTCTTATTTTGCCAGGTCATGGATTTCAGATAATTGGGAAAAGAAACCGAAGAGAGATGAGGAGGATTAATCTTATGCAGTGGCTAATGATCTGGAATGCATTGCCTGGAAGCTTCAGGAATGATTCAACAGCAACTTTCAAAAGGAAATTGGTTAAATATATAAAATGAAAAACTATGCATGGCTATAGTGAAAGCATGGAGAATGGGATTATCTGTGTAGGTATTTCATAAAAAAGGTTAAAAAGCCAGAAATACTCAGCAGGTCTGACAATACTGTGAAGGGAGAAGTAAAGTTAATATCTCAGGCCAATAACCTTTCATGAAAACTGGATAAAGAGATGTAACAGATTTTAAACAAGTCATGAGAGAAAATAAAGGAACAGCAACAATGCCTGGCCTCAATCGCTTCTCTCCCTATCTCCAAACACCTAGGAGAAACACTGATGACCTTGTGTTTCTTTCCATTGGGTTTACCATGTTCGTGGCTCACCATGAGGTCTCTTCCACATTCAATGGACTAACACAGATCGAATAATCACCTTGCAGAAAACTACTGTTCAGTTCGCAAGTATAACCCTGACTTTCCAGTTGTCTTTTTAGTCAGTCATAAAGGTGTACAGCACAGAAACAGAACCTTCACTCGAACTCATCCAAGCTGACAAAATGTCCGAAATTAATCTAGTTCCATTTGCCAGCATTTGGCCCAATGGGATTTAGAGGCCAAATCCCTCTAAATCTTTCCTATACATATACCCATCCAGATGCTTTTTAAATGTTGTAATTGTACCAGCCTCCATCACTTCGTCTGGCAGCTTGTTCCATGCACGCACCACCCTCTGTCTGAAAAAGTTGCTCTTCAGGTCCCTTTTAAATCTTTCCCCATTCACCTTAAACCTATGCTCTCTAGCTTTGGACTCTGCTACCCTGCGAAAAAGATCTTGGCTATTCATTCTATCCACGCCCCTCATGATTTTATAAACCTCTACAAGGTCAACCCCAGCCTCCGACCCTGCAGGGAAAATAGCCCCAGCCTACTCAGCCTCACCCGATAGCTCAAACTCTCCAACTCTGGCAACATCCTCGTAAATCTTTTCTGAACCCTTTCAAGTTTAACAACATCCTTCCTATAGCAGGGAGACCAGAATCGAGCCTAGTTTTCCAAAACTGGCCTAATCAATGTCCTGTACAACCATAACATGGCTTCCCAACTCCTCTCCTCAATGCACTGACCAATAAAGGGGACCATATCAAACACCTTCACAATGCTGTCTACCTGTGACTCCACTTTTAAGGAACTATGAACTTACAACTCTTCGTCTCTACTGTAAAAGCACTTTGACCTCTTCATCTTCAACGTCCCACACTGTTGCAGTGAAGCTCAGTGCATACCCATCCCATCGTTCAATTAGACACGCTATTGCCTCACAGTTACAGTATTGGGTGAAATTCTTCCATTTTGTTTGGCAGTGTGTTTCTTTGAGTGTCATTCATGGTGGCCAATCTACCGATGACCCATTCTCTTAGAACCGTCCGCGCTTCCGCTCATGCATTAATGTAACCAGCCTCTCCAGCACCCATCACATGGACTTGAATTAACAGAACAGTCAGAAGTATTTGCTGTCGTTGCAATTTTGTGATATACATGTTGCAGGATGCCTCAGCACTTTAGATGCAGCAACCCAGGAGTTGCCCTTCACACTGTGGTTGTGTGGTGTTAATTCGAAGGAAATGTGCCAGAAAGGTATGTTAGCTCCTTGGCCCACCCACAGAGATCTGGAGGTGCCACTGAACAGGATGGTAGAGATAAGGGCAGTGTTTTTCTTGCTGGCTGGCAAATAAGGAGGCCATAGATTTAGTCAGTCTGGACAGAGATGTGAAATTCAATGTCTGGCAGTGCAAGAATATGGTGGATGATCTTCTGCTCTCCTTTAAGATTCAGTGCAACAATCTTCTTTCTGCTTCCTTGAGCTCACAGTGGCACCGCTCAATCTAACCCTCCCAGTG
The DNA here is from genome assembly GCA_024137785.1 of Ginglymostoma cirratum. Classification (NCBI taxonomy): domain Eukaryota; kingdom Metazoa; phylum Chordata; class Chondrichthyes; order Orectolobiformes; family Ginglymostomatidae; genus Ginglymostoma; species Ginglymostoma cirratum. The sequence continues at coordinate 67,851 of JAHRHZ010000028.1, forward strand.
CTGTCATGGCCCACTGGGGCAGTACACTGGAAATAAATCCCCACTGTTCCTGAGCCATCATAATTGGGTAATAAAAACATTTAGCAAAACTATCCAAACTCCCCAAATTATGTGACAGAAAAACACCACCTCTGAGGTTGAAACTGCTGGTTCCACAGAAACACCGAAGGCAGTGGACATTTTGAGGGATGGGGGGTGGGAGGGTGTATCACAGTATGGGGGTTACATGTAGACGATACTCAGGAGGAACAAATGCCAGAGGATGAAGGTGGACTGCAATAGTCAACTGGAAGCACCCCCATCTGGTGCCCCAATCATCCCAGGCTGAGGGCACATGAGGCCCAGTGCACACCAGGACCTGCAACTCAAGCAGGTAGATCACTGCTTTACTGGTTGGAAAAGATGTCACTGTTATTTCCTGCTAGAAACAGCATTAATCGCATGGCATGAAGGAGTTCCTATGTCATTGTTAATTGGTCTCTTAAGGCTCTTAATTGATGGTGGGTTGGTGGAGTCAAGCTTGGACCTTCCTCAGAGTATAGGAAGATGGCATGTTTTCCCCCAGGTGCCAATTATCTTCCCCATCTATCATCTTCCCTATCATTTCTCTGGGGGGGAACAATTCTGCCCGTTAATTTTTCCTTCCTCTCTTCACCAACACTATCTGATCTGCTGAGCTCTTTCAGCATATCCTGCTTTTATTTTAGATTTCTAGCATCTACGTATTTTACCTTTGAACTTGATTTTGCAATGGACTGGCATGGGCATGGTACGCTGAATATCCTCTTCCTGTGCTTTATCAGCTTCTTGTCAGGTGCCAGTGTCTATGACCCTGCTGAGCTCAACTGTATTATCAAGAGATTCAACTGCTGAGCACAACCAGGGCAGACAAATTCTCTGTATTTATCTTCAGAAACAAGAAATGACTACATGTAACAGCAGATTGATAGGCATACAATACATTTTGGATCTCTGAAGGGTTATTTTTATGTATTGAGCCATGAGATATGGCCATTTTTAGTAAGGTTGACATTTATTGTCCTTGAGAAGTTGGTGGTAAAATGTTTTCCACGTGCTGAAAGAGCTGCCACTGTTCCGTTGGATCTAGATTCTTGACAGTGATGATGAAGGAATGACCACACATATTAATGCCAGGATAGTCAGTGTAAAAATGGAGGATAAACTTGTCTTTCTAGATTCAAGGTCCTCAATGTCTCTTACCTAAAGAACTTCTAAAAAATAATTGCATTAAAAAAAAACTATTTGGAACCACAAGATGTAATTTTGGCATTTCTAAACCAAACCTGCAACAAATGGTCAGGAGTCTCTGGTGGAATTTATAATTGGCGCATTTAATAAATCATAATGTTATTGAATAAATATTGCATTTGTGCATCATTAAAAAAAAAATCAAAATTAAATTATACCCAACTCTGAATTGTTACTTTTTTAAAAAAAATATTTTTAGTACATTTTTTGAAAGCAAATCTTTTTTAAAAGCACACTTTAAGAAGCATGGAATTATTTTCCAGTTATTGATTTTTGTGATGATCAAAACCATATAGTAACACATTCAGAATAATTTATCGCCTTAGCCATTTTAGAAACATGAATGGTCACAGCAATAAAATTTGTTCCTTGAACCAATCTGTTGCCATGGTGTAGGTAAACCACTCAAATTTAGAGAACAGTTATGTTTATCAATAAATAATAATTTGAAACTGTAAAGCAGAGCATAATTAGCTTTATACCAGTTTATACTCCACAATAAATGTTTCACATGATGTACTTTTCTTGACTTCATTTTCTTCAGGCTTTTTCCACATTACTGCAGTCGAACTGGAAAAGGTTAAAGATATTTTACCAGGATGTTGTCAGGTATGGAAGGTTGAAGTTATAGAGAAAGGCTGGATAGGCTGGGAGTGTGGGAGGTTGAGAGGTGACCTAGTAGAAATTTATAATGTAATCAGGGGATAGAGAGAGTTAATAGCAGTTGTCTTTTTCCCTAGGATGGGGGATTTCAAGACTAGGGCACATTTTTAAGGTGAGAGGAGAGACATTTAATAAAGACAGGAGGGGCAACCTTTTTACACAGAGGGTGGTTTGCATGTGGAATGAACTTCCTGAGGAAGAGGCAGATGTGGGTACAATTACGATATTTAAAAAATATTTAGTTAAGTACATGAAGAGGCAATGTTTGGAGGGATATGGACCAGGAGCAGGCAGTTGGGACTGGTTTAGTTTGAGATTATGTTTGGTGTGGACTGGTTGAACCAAAGGGTCTGTTTCCATGCTGTATGACTCTATGTTAACAGATATTAAGATCCTGTCCAGATCCACATGTGTCTGCAGACACTGGTGTGGATGATGGAAGTGAGAAAGTTGATGACAAAGAAACATTAGCGTGTTTCTATACTGCACCCTACATGCCATAGGAGGCAGTGGTGATTGAGGCGCAAGGCAAAATTCAGAACACCCCATTTTTCCAGATCCCCTCCCACAATGTACAGATGTCTTAACTTCAAAGGAAAGGTGGGATCTGTATAAAGTGCCAGGGATTCATGGTCACTGTAGATTTAGCCGCAACAGAGACCTGACCAGCATATTAACTGGTGATTCTTACTACAGCTTTCATTGCATATTCAGCTTCTCTACACCCCGGAGCCTTAGGATCTGGAACATCACTCCATTGTACTTGTGAAAGTGGATCAAAGACAGATCAATGAGACTGCTTGGTCCTAGAGCTTGTTGATTGTGGAAAGCATCTGGGTGGTCCTGCAAAATACTTATTCCATTGACTAGTTCTTGATAATTATGATCTGGCTGACGAAACACCTATAGTTAGCTGCATTCTCCAGTTCAAAAGCATTTTCAGTTTCAGTAATTTACATAATGACAATTATTTTTGGGTCAGTGCGACTGTTTCTAATTAACATCATTTCAGAGTTAATTAAAGAATGAAGCAGTTGCTTTATTCCAATTTAAGAAACCTTAGAGAAATATAACACCCCAAATTTGTCAGTAATGATATGATAAGTAAAATGTAGGAGGAGTAGTTATAGGTTAGCAAGCATAACCAAACTACAGAACCATTTCCCATCTAGGAACCCAAGTTATGACAAATATCATTTGTGCGCATTATTTACAGCTGAACATTTATAATGGAAGTTCAAGGAGAAACATTCTGAATTATTTAAATTGTAATGGCACTTAAGTTTTTAATGTTTCAGTCATGCAATCTGTTAATTAGCATCCATCACTTTTTTCAGACAAATCTTTTTAAATTATTGTCTGAGTTCTAACAAATTGAAAAAATACCTAAAGTGAATTTGCAGAGCTGTGCTAATTTTTCTTTCTTGTCTGGTAATGTGCAAGCAGATTTTCCATGCCATTGCTCACACTAATGCGTCAAACATGGCACAGCATAGCAAGCAAACATTGAGGTGGCATGGTGGCTCAGTGGTTAGCACTGCTGACTCACAGTACCATGGGCCAGGGTTTGATTCCAGCCTTGGGTGACTGTCTATGTTGAATTTGTACATTTTACCCCGTGCCTGCGGGTTTCTTCTGGGTGGTCCGGTTTCCTCCCACAGTCCAAAGACATATAGGTTGGGTGGATTGGCCATGGTAAATACAGAGTTTTGGGATGGGGTGGGTCCAGGTGGGATGCTCTTCAGATGTTTGGTGTGTACGTGAGGGGCTGAATGGCCTGTTTCCACACTGGCAGGTCCCCAGCGCCATTGTAAACAGAGCCCTCAACCAGGTCCGAAACCATCTCCCGCACTTGCACCCTCACCCTTCTCTTCCTTCCTGCAACAGCAATAGCGTTCCCCTTGTCCTTACCTACCATCTCACCAGAAGATCATTTGCTGCCATTTCCGCCACCTCCAGCGAGATGCCACCACCAGACATATATACCCCTCCCCTCCCTTGTCCACATTCCGCAGGGACCGTTCCCTCCAGGACACCCTGGTCCACTCTTCCTTCAGCCCCAACAGCCCCGTCCAGCCCTACGGCACCTTCCCTTGCAACCAGCAAAGGTGCAACACCTGCCCATTTACATCCTCCCTCCCCACTATCCAAGGGCCCAAATATAGCTTCCAGGTGAAGCAACACTTCACCTGTACTCAGAGATAGTAAGAACTGCCAGTGCTGGAGTCAGAGATAACACAGTGTAGAGTTGGATGAACACAGCAGGCCAGGCAGCATCAGAGGAGCAGGAAAGTTGATGTTTCAGGTTGGGACTCTTCTTCAGAAATTTCTTGCACTTCCCAGAATCTAGTCTATTGCAGTTGCTGCACACAATGTGGTCTCCTCTACATTGGAGAAACAAAGCATAGACTGGGTGACAGCTTTGCAGAACATCTACATTCTGCTCACAAAAAAGTCTCTGAGCTACATGTTGCCTACCACGTTAACACACCACCCTGTACCCTGGCCAACATCACTGTCTCTGGCTTGCTGCAGTGTTCTAGCGAAGCTCAATGCAAGCTGGAAGAACAACATCTCATTTTCCGCTTGGGGACCCTGCAGTCCTCCGGACTCAATATCGAGTTCAACAGTTTTAGGACCTAAACTCTCCTGTGTCCTAACCCCCAACCCCACACACCAGGCCTTGTTATCACATAGCCTGCCATTACACACTACCTATTGTTAGTCACTAACAGTCCTCATTAACCCTGCCAGCCTGATTGCTATCAACTCCTTTGTCTATCCAACTGTTCTTCTCTCTCTTTAGGCTCTATCCTATCATTTACCCCCTACCCCATCCCCCTCCCGATTTTCTGCATATAAACTGACATTTTCCCAGCTACCATCAGTTCTGAGGAAGGATCACCGGACCCAAAACATTAACTCTGATTTTTCTTCACAGATGCTGCCAGACCTGCTGAGCTTTTCCAGAACCTTAAGTTTTTGTTCCTGATTTACAGCATCTGCAGTTCTTAATGTTCTTATTAAGCCTCCCTGCATGATCCCTCAGTTATTTCATCTCTAACTACTACTGTGGTACTCTACTTAATCAAAAATACAAACCCCCCTCCCCTCTTTCTTCCATCTCTGTCCCACCTAAAGCATCTATACCCTGGCATATTAAGCTGCCAATCCTGTCCCTCCCTTAGCCATGTTTCTGTAATGGTTATAATATCCCAGTCCTGTGTACCTATCCATGCCCTGAGCTCATCAGCCTTATCTGTCAGCTCTTGCATTGAAATAGATGCATTGAAGTGGCAGATGGGCAAGTGTGAGGTTATGCACTTTAGCAGGAAGAATGGAGGCATAGACTATTTTCTAAATGGGGCAAGACTTTGGAAATCTGAAGCACAAAGAGACTTAAGAGACCTAATTTGAGTCTCTTAAGGTTAACATGCAGGTTCATTTGGTAGTTTGGAAAGGAAATGCTATGTTAGCATTCATTTCGAAAGGCAGAGAATACAAGAGTAAAGATATACTGCCAAGAATGTGTAAGACTCTGGGCAGACTGCATTTCAAATATTTTGAGCAGTTTTGTATTTAAGGAAGAATGTGCTGGCTCTGGAGGGGTCCAGAGGAAGATTACAAGAATGATCCTCGAGATGAAGATCTTGTCACATGAGAAGCGGTTAAGGACTCTAGGTCTATACTCCATGGAGCTTAGAAGGATGAGGGGGAATCTGATTGAAACTTACAGAATATCGAGAGGCCTGGATAGATTGGATTGGGAAAAGATGTTTTCACTGGTAGCAGAGACTGGGACCCGAGGACATAATCTCAGGGTGAAGGGATGACCCTTTAGCCTTCATCGTAAGAAGATTTGAGTATCGGAGTCAGTTGTGCAGTTTTTGGCTCTTTACCTTCGCAAAAATACAATTGCCATTGATGGAGTGCGATCAAGTCTTCCCAGATTTGGCCCTGGGATAGAGGGACTGTCCTATGAAGAGACACTGGAAGAACCCAACATCTTCTTTGCAGAGTTTTGAAGGATGAGAGGTGATCTCATTGAAACCTACAAACTATTTAAAGGGATAGATGCAGGTAAGATATTTCCCCCGGGGCGAAGAGTCTAGAAACAGGGTCATAATTTCAGAATAAGAGGGAAGCCACTTTGGACAAGGATGAGGATTTAACTTATTCAGGAGGTTGTGATTCTTTTGAGCTTTCGATTACAGTGCGTTATTGCAGCTCAAACACTGAGTACGTTTAACAGAGAAATTGACAGATTTCTAAGTATCAGTAACATAGAGGGACTAGGGGGCTGTGTAGGGAAAAAAAAGTAGATGTTCAGCCAGGATCATACTGAATGGCAGAGCATATTTACTGGGCTGAATGGCTTTCTTCTGCACCTATGCTCCTATTAGGCACTGGGCTTTTATATCCTGCATCTTATGGATAAGACTTTAACACAAAGCCCTGTCTGTCATCTAAACTGAACTTAATAGCCCCATGGCCTTACCTTGAACAGCAGGGGAATAATTTCTCACTGCCTGGTCTCCAACAGTCTAAAGAAAAAATTGTGGTTCTTTGCTGAGCGAGGATTAACAGCTATGTCAAAAGTATCCCAGTTACTTACAAACCACTTTAAACTGTCCAGAAAGGATAGGAAAACTGCTTTCTATGTTTTAGCCTTTTTTTCTTTTTTTTCACAGTTAAGAGAATTTACCGTAAACAATTAATGTAATGAACTCCAACAGCGTATGAGCAAATGCATCACGGCAGTAAAAACTGCATTAGTTTCCTGAGCTGACATTTTCTATGTAGCAATTCCAGGTTTGGGCACTCCAGTGGGTAAAGGAATGCACCTTCATCCATTTCCCTTCCTGATTCCTGCTCTTTGTAGGAGGACGTGGTGGAGATGGTGGTTGATATTCTTGAAAGCTGCATCTAATGGACAGAGTGAAAGAGGACAGAGACGAGACAACAGAATGAAACAAGAAAATAATGCAAACAAAAGCTGATATTTTTCTCAATGACCACTCCTGGTATATTGAGGTATTTGGCCCCTCTGTCACCAGTTTGCTATTGGGTGAAGTTTGCTTGAGGTAATTCGCCACCTCCTTTGTCTTTGATTCGCCTTGGGCCTACTAATGATAACTAGCCGAGGAGACGCTACTGCAAGAGATCAAGAAGGTTTATTCCTCTCTTCTTGGGACTAATTCTGCCGTTGCAGTGATCAGTTTGGTGGACTTTTGTTGTGCTACCTACATGGCAACTATATTTAAGGAAGGATAAAGAGACCAAAACTGCGCACAATGGTCCCAGTACAGCCCAGGTATAAAGGGAGTTGTGGAATTTAATGGCTTCTTTTGCGTCCAGCAGCCATGAATGCATATGGAAGTTTCACTTGTTTCCTTTTGTAAACAAGAAGAGACATAAATACCATGGCTTCAACCATAGCATCATGTTTAATCTTATACATTCGAAAGAAAACGACATTGAGGAATACGTTTCTCGGTTAAATGATTAGCGTGTCACATTGATAAAAGGGCAAAAGAAATATCTAATGCCACAGGCACATTGATTTTATAATCAATCTCTTGAAGGGAAATGGTACATTTCCCTCCTCTTGTCATGTAAAATAGTTGAATTCCATAAGGCTTTGCTTGCATTGTTAAGTCATGTAGCAAAAATAACTGGACCCAATGGGAATTATGATAACAAGGGAGATATATTTCCAAATTGTTCTAAAGTGGCATAAAATCGGACTGTTGAGAGCCGTAATGTTATTGGTGATCACTATCTCTTTGTAGCATTTAACTGTGCTGATAAATACATGAGTGAAATATTTAAACGAAAGATTTAATTCAAAAAAAGTTTGCACCAACCTTAGTTGTTCAGAAACATCCCACACTTAATGTCCAGTAAGATGGCAGTTGAGTAGGGCTTCTGAACCCCGGGATCGATCTGCTCCATCTGGTTTTTATTTGTTGTTTTCTCTCTATTTTCTCATCTTATTTTCCTTTCCTTTTGACTTACTTCTTGTTAAAGAGCTTGGTCGCAGTGATGGCATTGGCTGCAAGTGGGGCCCACCAGCGCAGACTCCGTAGGCCCACCAGCGCAGACTCTGTAGGCCCACCAGCGCAGATTCCATAGGCCCAGCAGCGCAGGCTTCATAGGCCCAACAGTGCAGACTCCATAGGCCCAACATCACAGACCCTGTAGGCCCAGCAGCACAGACTCTGTAGGCCCAACAGCACAGCTTCCGTTGGCCCAGCAGCGCAGACTCCGTAGGCCCACCAGCACAGACTCTGTAGGCCCAACAGCGCAGATTCCATAGGCCCAGCAGCGCAGACTCTGTAGGCCCAACAGCGCAGACTCCATAAGCCCAGCAGTACAGAGTCTTTAGTCCCAACAGCGCCGCCTTCATAGGCCCGATAATGCAGACTCCATAGGCCCAGCAGCACAGACTCCGTGGGCCCAACAGCGCAGACTCCATAGGCCCAGCAACACAGACTCCGTGGGCCCAAATGCGCAGACTCCATAGGCCCAGCAGCACAGACTCTGTAGGCCCGACAGCACAGACTCTGTGGACCCAGCAGCACAGACTCCATAGGCCCAGCAGCGCCAACTCATGGTGGCAGCATCAGAGTTGAGTTTGATTTCCTGGCGGTTTCTGCACCATCGACGTGATCCTAGCGCTGACTCATGACTGATGCGGTGGAGGTGAGTTTGTATTTCCAGCAATGTCTGCATCTAGCGCAGGTTCATGGAGGCGGCGACAGTGATCTGTTTGGGCTCAGTACATGACCAGGTGGCATCAGTAGCCACTGCATTAGTCAGGTGGGCCTGAAGTGGACTCATGGTGGCAGCGGAGTTGGATTTGGGCCGGCCCAGTACCTAGCAGCATCAGTGGCAAAGTCCAGCAAGGACTCATACTGGCAAACGTGTCGTTGGAGGCGAGATTGGGCCGAGCAGTGGCAACTTCTGTTCCAGCGGCAGCAGCATGACAAAGGGGATCGTACGTAGAAACATGGAAAATAAGAGCAGGAGTGGGCCATTTGGCCCTTTGAGCCTGTGCCATCATTCAATATGACCATGGCTGACCATGCAATCTCAGTATCCCATTCCTGCCCTCTTCCCACACCTATTGATACCTTTAGTTGCAAGGGCCCGTTCCCTGTTGAATATACCTAATAAACTGGCCCCAGTAGCTCCCTGTGAGAGAGAATTCCACAGGTTCACAGCTCTCTGAGTGAAGGAATTCTTCCTCATCTCCGTCCTGATTGGCTTACCCCTTATTCTTAGACTGTGACCCCTAGTTCTGGACTTCCCCGACATTGGGAACATTCTTCCCACATCTAGCCTGTCCAGTCCCATCAGGATTTTATATTTTTCCATGAGATACCCCTTCATTACTCTAAATTCCAGCCAGTCGATCCAATCTTTCCTCATGTGTCCTGGCCACCATGACGGAGCTCTTAACAAGAAGGACTGTAAAGTTGAATGTTTCTTCTTTATTTCTCAATTTTTCTGCTTTTATATGCTTTGTTTGGTTTGGTTCTCTGTGTTTTAACGTGCCGACAGAGCGTGGCCACACTATACAACACTTTTCACTGTATTTTGTAACAAATACATGTGGCAATAACTAAATCAAATAAATAAATCAAAGCAAAGCCTTTTATTTTGAAGAACAGTGACTTTTATGCTCTGTATTTGATGACGATTTGACACAAGTTTTTCCAATGGTTAGATGTTCTGTCACTCGGGGGTGGAATATAAAAATGAGGGCGAGACCATTCAATAGAGATGATAGGAAGCACTTCTGCACACAAAGGGTGATAGAGGTTTGGCGCTCACTTCCTCAAACAGTGGCAGTGGATGCTGATCAGTTGTTAACGTTAAATCTGAGATAGATTAAATTTTAGTTAAGCAGATGCATTAATGGATATGGGCGTAATGCATGTATATGAACTTAGGCCACAGATCAGCTGTTGTTGCTCTGGTAAACGGAAAAATTCAGCAGAATTGAATGGATGGTGTTGGATCAGTAAGGGACAGTGGATCAGGACAATTCTCCCCTCAATGTGTTAGTGGATCATTAACATTCTCTTAAACCACTGGGATAAAGCAAAACATGCAACAGTTAAATACTGTGGATGCTAGAAATCTGAAATGAAAACAGAAAATACTGGGAATATGGCAGCATCTATGGCACAGAATCCCCAATACAGCACAGCACCCTGATTCAGCACAGCACATCCGATGCAGCACAATACCCCAATAGAACACAGCACCCAATACAGCATGCATCCCGATGCAACAAGGCCCCCCAATACAGCAGAGCGCACCGATATAGCACAGCATCCCGATACAGCACAGCACCCCGATATTACACAGCACTCCTATACAGCACAGCACCCCGATATTACACAGCACCCTGATATAGCACAGCGCCCCGATATTACACAGCACCCCTATACAGCACAGCGCCCCGATATTACACAGCACCCCTATACAGCACAG
>JAHRHZ010000028.1:84034-99323 GCA_024137785.1 Ginglymostoma cirratum
AGTTCCACACTGTGTTACCTCTGACTCTAGCATCCACAGTTCTAACTATCTCATACTGTGGAATGATGTAGCTATGTAGTGCCACATGAGTGCTGGGAGTGATGTGGCATCTTTTGTATCGACCATTTAAAGTGAAATTTACCTTTTCCTTTGAGGCATATTTTATATTGGTGTTGATTAATGTTGGAAGTAAAAACAACGAAAATTGATACCTTATGGGTAATTTCTTTATTTGGGATATTGTGGTAAAGCTAGTAATTTTGGTTTACACTTTCCCCTGGCAGAGATTGTGACAGGTGTCATTGTTTCACGGTGGACACTGCAACCAGCAGACCATCTGTAAATAGCAGCTCTATTGGGAAGAATCTCGGCCAAGTTGCTGTCCATGTGAAAGTTCAGGGTTCATTCACTGCCAGGGGTGTGTTCCATCCCCAGCCACTTAGGGCACCCTCAGCTGTACTGTTAATGGCTCAGTAGGACCCTTGCAATGTTGGTGTTCTGCACATAGCCTTCTCCATGTCTCCGTGCTCATTTGCTGTAATGTTCCAATGGTCCACACTGTTGCATCTCCCTCTGTGTCCCCGAACTCTTTTGCAGGCTAATGGTTAAATCCCATTCTGTCAATGCACAATGTGTTGAGCATGAGTGATGTATGCTGACATCCTGATACTGTTGGAAAATGCCAGCGTAGTTTTAGGTATGTTCCCTCCAATCAAACCTGTGACTTGCTACCCACTGTGCAATCTCGAAATGACCTTACATCTTCTTCTCCATCCTTCTCCTCTTTCCCCTCCCGGAATGGTATGGGCACTTGCTCACGTCCTGCCGTCTCAAATACCCAAACCCCGCTGCTCTGCATGTTGTGCAGCAGACAATAAACTTGCAGAGGGAGTTGGTTAGCTCGGTTGGCTGGATGGCTGGTTTGCGATGTAGAAGGATGCTGACAGCGTGGTCTCAGTAGCTGCTCCCACTGAGGTTACCATGCTGGGCTCTCCCCTCTCCACTCGCCTGAGGTGTCATGACCCTCAGGTTAAACCAGCACCAGTTGTCTCTCTGTAATGAGAAAGCAGCCCTATGATCCTCTGTGACTATAGTGACTTGAAACAAAGGAGTTTGGTTAGCTCAGTTAGCTGGATGGTTGGTTTATTATGCATAGCGATGCCAAACAGTATGGGTCCAATTCCCTTACTGAGGTCACCACAAAGGTCACCCCCTCTTGACTTTGTCCCTTGCCTGAGTTGTGGTAACCGTCAGGCTAAACTATCACCATCTCTCTCTCACTGAGAGATTGGGACCGGTGGTGACTTTACCTCTTAAACACGATCGCTGTTGAGGAGACCCTGAGAGGTGAGGGGTAGTGTTGTGAATCCACAGGAGAGCGCTGAAGGTACAGAATCATTTTTCAACAGGCAGAAAGCCAGCTTAGTGAGTGTAATGGTGTGATTTAGTTGTGTCATTGCTGGGACTGAGTTCGACAATCAGCAGGTGTCTATCCCCTGATGCCCAGAATCCACCCACCCCCTGGAGTGAGGAGTGGGGGCAGTTGGGGTGGATGAACTGAGGCAGCCTTGGTTTCTAGAGCAGGGAAGAGTAAAGGCTGCACCTGGAAGACATGTACAAGAAGAGAGGAAGTTCTTCCCTGGGCCACAGAACCCCTCCCATACGAAGTTAGAATCGTAGCCTTTCTTCTGAATTAATCTGTCTTATGTTTGCATGGGCATCTTTATGGGCACATGGGTGCTGTCTATTACACTAAAACAAATGGACTAGTGGTGTTAAACCCATTGCGCTCTGTCTACGGGGTCATATCTCTTAGGGAACTGATGGTTTCAGTGAAGAGGGCATCTACAACAGCGTGAACACAGTGACCAACAGCCAATTGGGCTACCCTGCAGAATCAAGTTACAGAGACCAATACTGAGAGGTTAAACTTCATGGTCACCTCAGTGCCAGAAGCAGGGCTTATCCAGAATTGTCGTCAGGACCAACTGTTACAGTGCGTGAGTAAGCCATTCAATAATTTGACAGCGCCATTCTCCTGCCTTTTCCCCACTACCCAGAATTTTGTTACTGTGTATTTAATCATTTAATACCAACACCCCCCCCCCACCCTCTTAAATGCTTCATGATCATTAAGGAAGGCTTGGACGTTGCTCACTATCTCCACTAGCGGCTGAAGTCTCCTCCTGCACTGGGGTTCAGATATCTCCAGGAAGGTGAGTTTACTGCAGTGCACATGACACTGACGATGTTCTCGGTTCGCGCTTCTTGGTGCCAGTGACTCAGACTGTAGGAGCATACTTTTATAAACGGTCCCACACATTTGAGACACCTCCCACCTGCACTTAGCAGATGTGCGTCCTTCTGAAGCACCGTACGATGTGCTGATAATTGTGGAGTAACTGCTTCATTGGTCTGCTGAGTGGCACTTTATGTCCCTCCTGTTGTGTGGCAGTTCAAGACCCGGCTCCTTTGATGTGCCTGTGAAAACAGCTTGAAATGTGTGAGGCAGTTCTAGTTTGAACTTGGCTGCTATTTTCCCAGCCCAAAGTGACACTGGTTCGTGGGGAGGGAGGGAGACAGCGGAAGAGGGGACTCCTGGGAGTGGTGGAATTGATTGCAAAGGAGGGTTGTCTTGAGACTCTGGGGTTTTAATGGGGACCAGGATGGGAGAGGCTCAAGCTCTGCTATGCTTCTGGCAGGCCTGAAGGGACTAGCCTGAGCGTTATGTGGTCTTTGTGGCAGGGAAGGGATTCTGGCAGAGAATTAGAAGGAGACAGAGATGAACTGAAATGAACAGAAACAAAAGTTTCCAGGGAAATTCAGCAGGTCTGGCAGTATCAGCGAAGAGAAAACAGTTTATGTTCCAAGTCCAATGATCTCAGAGATGGGGGAGCTGGAAGATTTTGGTTGTGGTAAAATTTGGGTGGTGGAGTTTATGGATTATTTAATGAACAACATGTCTTCCTTTTTGCCCTTTTAGAAGTATTTATACTTTCTCCAAATTCCTGGGGCAGAAGCACAGCCCTCAGGTAGGGTCAGGCCATAACTAATGGCCCATTAAGCCCATCGATTCTGCTCCCCCATTCGATCATGGCTGATATGGTTCTCAACCCCATTCTCCTGCCTTCCATCCGTAATCCTTAATCCCCTAACTAATCAAGAACCCATCCATCTCTGTCTTAAATACACTCAGAGACTTGATCTCCAGGCTGGCTCATGCCAACAGCCTGTTGGGGTATTCATTGTTGCAGATGATGAACTTCAGGTGGCAGAGGGGATGTGGCTCTATCTGCCATCACATTGCCACCTCATCCCAGCTTGAGGGTACAGCCAGTCACTTCAACAGTGACAGACTTGATATGGTCTGTGAGGAAGGCAGTTTCAGGATTTTGGCACAGGGTGACAGTGAAGGAACGGTGATTTTCAGGAGATGGCATTGCCGTGTACCTGTCACCTTGGGCCTTCCACGTTGGGATAGATTGGAGGTTTGAAAGAGGGTGTCGAAGGAGCCTGGTGAATTATTATATAGTTCTACATTCACTTCCAATCGTAATCTTGTTTCTCCCAATGTTGCTGCATTTAAGTTGTTACCATTGGATTATCACCCTTCACCCTGGCACCTTTAGGATGGAGCTTTTTCCCAGAGTTGGTCACTTGACAGAGTTGGCACAGAGGTGTTGGAAAATTAACAGAAGGAACGCTGAGGGAGGGTCTTGGGTAAAACTTGGAAAGTATTTTGCAAAGCTTTTTGTTGATATGGTAACAGATTTCCGGTTATAGTCAACATTCACAATCTGCAGATGAGTGGTTTGTGAACAGTGGGGGCACAGACTGAAAAGTGGGCACTTCAGAAGCAGAGCTGAGTGTTGTGAGAAGTATTCACTCTCTGATGCCACCTTTATTTCTTGGTGTCCATGCTGTACTTACCCACATTAGTGGACTCATTGTGTCCTGAATCCACACGATAAGCTTTGAACAGATCTGGACATTGGGGTGCTGCTAACTAGAGAGGATGCAGCAGAAGGGCTGCAGAACTGAATAGCCACATCTCACTTAAAATGCAGCTTCTACGTAAGAAGTCACATATCTTGGGAATCACTTATTGTCCATATATTTAACATTGTTATTGATTTTTGGGGGTTAAAATCTTTGTTTCCAAATACATCATTTTTCTTTTGTTGTTATTACAGAGTCATTCAGTTTGGACACAGACCCTTCGGCCCAAACAGTCCACACCGACCATGTTCCCAAACTGAACTAGTCCCACCTGCCTGCGTTTAACCCATATCTCTCCAAACCTTTCCTATTTTCATGTACTTGTCGAAATGCCTTTTGAATGTTGTAAATGTACCTGCATCCATCACTTCCTCTGGCAGTTCGTTCCACACATGAACCATCCTCTACATAAAACAATTGCCCCTCATGTACTTTTTAAAACTTTCTCTTCTCACCTTAAAAATATGCTCTCTAGTTTTGAACTCCCCCACTCTAGCAAAAAAGACACCTGCCATTCATCTTATCCATGCCTCTCATGATTTTATAAACCTCTATAAGGTCACCCCTCAGCCTCCTACATTCGAGTGAAAAATGTCCCAACTTCTCCTTATGACTCAAATGCTTCACGCCTAGCAATGGCCTGGTGAATCTTTTCTGAACCCTGTCCAGTTTAAAATATCCTTCCGGTAGCAGGGTGACCAGAACTGGATGCAGTACTGCAGAACAGGCCTCACCAACATCCTATACAACCTCAACATAACGTCCCAATTGCTATACTCAAATGTCTGAGGAACGAAGGCAAGCGTGCTAAACAACTTCTTAACTACCCTGTCTACATGTGATGCAAATTTCAAAGAATTATGTACCTGAAGCCCTAGGTCTCTCTGTTCTACAACACTACCCAGGGCCCTACTGTTAATTGGAAAAGTCCTGCCCTTGTTTTACCAAAATGCAAACCATCACATTTATCCAAATTAAAGTTTTTTGTAAGATCACAGTTCATGAATTTATTATCACGTTTTCAATGTTCACTTGCTTTTTGGTATCCCAAAAAAAGTTGAATTGATTTTCATCTTCAAAAGTATACATTTATTCCCATTTTTTCAGTGTAGCAAAAGTTTAAAAAATGTTGAATCTCATGAAGTGTCTTCATTTTGCTTCCATCACATTAAGGCTCATGCCCCATATCCTGCTTTGTTGAGCATTGTTTGCATGAACTGTAGTAAAGCCTTTGACATGGTTCTGTGTGGTAGGCTGATCAATAAAATAAGATCACACAGGATTCAGGGTGAGCTTGTCAATTAGATACGAAATTAGCTTAACAACAGGAGACAGAGAATGGTGGTGGAGGTTTTTTTTTCAGACTGATGGTCTGTTACCACGGGTGTTTGACAGGGATCAGTACTGGGTCCAATTTTGTTTGACATTTACGCTAATGATTCAAATGAGAATATAGGAGGCATAGCTAGTAAGCTTGCAGAAGACATCAAAATTGGTGGTATAGTGGACAGTGAAGAATATTATCTAAGGGATTACAAAGAGATCTTGATCAATTGGGTCAATGGGCTGAGAAGTGGAAGATGGAGTTTAATTTGGTTAACTGCGAGGTATTATAATTTGGTAAAACAAACAAGGGCAGGACTTATACAATTCAAAGTAGGGCCTTCGGTAGTGTTGCAGAACAGAGAGACTTGGGGGTCAGGTACATTAGTCTTTGATGTTTATATTACATGTAGACAGGATGGTAAAGACAGCATTTAGCACACTTGCCTCTATCACTCAGACCTTTGAGTACAAGAGTTGGGATGTTATGTTGACATTGTACAGGACATTGCTGAGGCTCCTTCTGGAGTACGGTGTCCAGTTCTGGTCACCCTGATATAGGAAGGATGTTATTAAACTGGAGAGGGTTCAGAAGAGATTTACAAGGGTGTTGCTGGGAATGCAGGCTTTCAGTTATAAGGAGTGAGCTGACTGCTTTGGTCAAGTTATAAAGGTGTTGACACCAACGCCATTGGCAGGGAGGAAATTTTCTGAGCTTTATGTAATGGAGTTACAACCCTCTGAGACAAACGAAGGTCGCACGTGCTGTGGATGGTTCACATTGTCCTTTAATCAAAAATCAGAGAATTTTTACAATGTGGAAACAGGCCATTAAATCTACTCTGACTCTCCAAAGAACACCCCACACAGATCTACCCCAACCACACATTTCCCATAGCCAATCCACTTAGCCTGCTCATCGCTGGTTACTGAGGGCAATTTGGCACAGCCAATACACCTAACCTTCACATCTTTGGGCTGTGGGAGGAAACCAGTGCATCTACAGGAATCTCACACAGACAGAGGGAGAATATGCAAACTCCACACATTCATCTGAGGGTGGAATTGAACCCAGGCCTGATGCTGTGAGGCAGCAGTGCTAACCACTGAGCCACCATAGCATCCTAAAATCTGAGCAACGTTGTGAGAAAACATTCCCAGTTGTAGGGAGTTAGTGTTTCAGACTGTGAACGTGGCAAGGGGCACCAGTGTTTGCCCTATATCTTACCCAGTTCGACAGTAATTCCTGAATGTTTCCTTCCTCCCCTGAACCAGATACATGTTTTTACCATATTTTAAGTAAAGTTTTCGATGAAGGTGGAATGGCAGCTTGCGATGTATTACTGCTCAGCAGATGAGGAGAACATGATGAACACAGAGCTAGTACTGTTCCTCAATTCACACCAATTTGAGACAACTCTGCACATGGCTTGGTATGGCTCAGAGAGTTAGCCCAGCCAGTAGCTGAAATCCGGGTTTATCCTCATTCTGGTCTCTGCACCTTTCTATTTCTTACCGTGATCCATGCACAAATCAGGAAAACGCAGAGGCTGTTTGTTACATTTCCTTCCACATTTATTTCCAGATTTTAAAGTTGAAATATTTCAGCCAATTAAGCGATGTGTTTAAAACCAACAGCAAAGTGACAAACAGAAAGGACCGCGTGGTCTATCCATCTTGTCCCACAAAAGTGATGCCTTGTATACCTCAGTACACACCCTCCTCCCTGTGCAAACCCAGACCATGCGATCTCCAGGGAGAGGTGAAAACCAGATCAAAAACCCGGATCAATTTAGGGAAAAAAAATTCTGGAAAATTCCTCTTGACCTGTTTCGGCAATTGAACGCAATCCAGGAGACCACGCTGGCCCCTGACAAGATGACAGCTTTCCCCTATTAATTTTGTTGACACTGACTCGCTTCACCTTGGCTTTGTTTGATCCGCAGCTTTCCTTAAATGTTGACGCTGTTGGTATTACTGAGGGCCCAGCAGCCAGGCTCGACCCTGAAGTATCGGAGCCACCTTCAGAATCGGGAAGAGAATGCTTTCTCAGGGAGGACCGTGGTGGTTAGAGATTCCGGTCTCTGGCAATTCTGCACTCGGCTGTGGGATGAGAAATCAGCAGCCTTCCGGTTTCCTGCCTGGACCATATACATATCCTTCATCTGTAATAACTGCCACGTCCCATTGTGCAGTCACCCATTTGCGGGGCTGTGGACGTAGCAGGGAGATTGGTGCAATGCCTGCTATAATTCCTTTAATTAGCGCTGTCACAGGCTTGCTGACCAGAATCACTCAGTTCCTAAAAAGTCAGCAGTACCTCAAACACCATTCATACCATCTTCGGAAGGAAACCATATCCAGCCATCTGGGAAAAGTCCCTCCTCTGGCTCCTAAACATTGATGGGCTTACAGCGTTGTATCGGTCTTCCAATGAATTAGGGGAGAGTAGAGCTGAACCTAAAATGTTGCATAGATTGTCCCAGTCTGACTTTATACAGTGGAGAATCAAATAGAGTATTTTAATTCTTTTAGGTCCCCAGTCAGCTGTTGGATTGATTCAGATACAAATCCTAATGGTTCGGCTTGTAGTTTGGATCTGGTACTGCCCATCACTCTAAATGAAACGCCTTTCAACCTGTTTGCCCTGGGACCACAAGCAGCATTCAAGAGCCAATGGACAGCAATGTAAAACCTTGACAGAAGGACATGGGGTGGACACACTCGATATTGCTCTCGTACTGCATGTATGGAGACTAACTCCCTAACCCCGCCAGAAGTCTGGCACTGGGCTAAATCCTACCATCCACAATGAGCCCATTGATAAGGCAAGTGAATTAATCTGTGTCCACAGAGTGGTCTGGAGATCATTCACCCTGACTCTGACTCCTGCACATGTTAAAACTCTCAGGGAAGAGGCTGCTGGTGGTAACATCAAACTCTGGCAACACTGCTGTCCCAAACATACTCGATCCAATTCAGTGCTGTAACAGAGGTGAATCATGGAAACAATCCAGGCTCGGCTGGAGAAATGTCCTGGATAGTTGAGCTTTCTAATCGCTCACTCTCAGTGTGAAGAGTCTTCACTAGATGATGGTTCCTCTAATTTCCAAAATATTCCACATTGTGAGAAACATGGGACACCAAAAGCTCAAAACTCAGAGGATAATCACTCACTCTAGTTACTTCGAGTCAAACATTCAGAAAGATCCAATTCCACATGGAAGCACCAGAAATGATCTCTGTAAGGTAGGATCACTACATGGGGAGGTGTAGGGTGTAGCTTAACAGGATCTCTATGGTCATTGCTTATGCACTCCCTTGCATTTCATGTGAACTACCTTGGGAAGTGGAAATTGTCGTCTGGCTGAAAGTGTCTGGAACTGATGTGTGGGAACATAAGAAATTGGAAGAGAGATTGGTCAGACAGCTCCCCGTGACTGCTTCACCATTCAAAAGATCATGGCTGATCTTATACCTCAACTCCACTTAATTGAATCTTTCTATAAATGGCCATAATGTTCAAAATCCTATTCATCTCATCTAGGCATGATGAGCTGGGATGTTTACATCTGTATTGTATGATCCAATGACATGTGCTGTGGGTGGCTCACACTGTCCTTTAATGGAAGACCTGAGTAAGGTTATGAGAAAACATGCCCAGTTATAGAGGGTTAGCGTTTCAGACTGGGACGTGGCAAGGGGCACCAGTGTTTGCCCTATATCTTACCCAGTTCGACAGTAATTCCTGAATGTTTCCTTCCTTCCCTGAACCAGATACATGTTTTTACCATATTTTAAGTAAAGTTTTCGATGAAGGTGGAATGGCAGCTTGCGATGTATTACTGCTCGGCAGATGAGGAGAACATGATGAACATAGAGCTAGTACTGTTCCTCAATTCACACCAGTTTGGGACAACTCTGCACATGGCTTGGTATGGCTCAGAGAGTTAGCCCAGCCAGTAGCTGAAATCCGGGTTTATCCTCATTCTGGTCTCTGCACCTTTCTATTTCTTACCGTGATCCATGCACAAATCAGGAAAACGCAGAGGCTGTTTGTTACATTTCCTTCCACATTTATTTCCAGATTTTAAAGTTGAAATATTTCAGCCAATTAAGCGATGTGTTTAAAACCAACAGCAAAGTGACAAACAGAAAAGACCCTGTGGCCTATTCATCTTGGCCCACACAGCAGTGATGCCTTGTGCACCTCAATACACACCCTCCTCCCTGTGCCAACACAGACTATGTGATCTCCAGGGACAGGTGAAAAACCACATCTAAAACCTGGGTCAATTTGGGAAAAAAATCTGGAAAATTGCTCTCCGACCCCTTTTGGCGATCAAAATCAGTCCAGGAGATCACACTGGCCCCTGACAAGATGACAGCTCTCACCATTTACTTTGCTGACATAAGTTGAACAGAGACTGAGCGCCAGTGAGCTTCCATCAAACTCAGGACCGAACTAATCAAACATTTTGGCCAAGATTTGATACCCTTCGTAAGATTGTTCAAATTCTCCACTTTTGTGATATCCCAGCCGGAATGAAACTTGTCCTAGTTTGGTTTTCAATGATGACTGGTCACGCTTATTTTGCCGGGAGCTGAAGACACTCCCTTAAGTTGGTCGAGGCTCAATGAATTAGAAGTCAGGCAGTGAGCAGGAAACATTGGACTGAATTTTGCTGTGAGCATTTTGAGCCTGATGTCCGGACCATTTCCAGTTCCTGAGCTCAGACTGATCTCATTACCTGAATGCTGATTGAACTTTCTCAGAGATTACGGGCAATAGAGGATTCGCACAGGTAGGAGTTCAGGATGTGGCAGTAAGATATGACAGCAGACCTCATTGTGCAGAAAGAGGAAGCAGGACTTTAGTTGCCATCGGTATCAGGGAGGTTACTGAGATCTCATGAGGCACATGGCATCTGGAGAACTCTGACATCCAAAGGCAAGGCTGGAGACTGGAAGAACGCAGCCGTGCTCTTTCCTGCTGTCACTATTTGCATATCCTTCATCAGTAACACAGCCTGGCCTACCCACTGTGCAGCAACCTTTACGTGCTGGGCTGGGGACTCAGCAAGGGCCTTTGCGATGCTGGTAAAATCGCTTCAATTAGAATAGTCAAGTAGATCCTTAATTAGAATGATTGTGCATTCCAGTTAAGTCAGCAACACACATTGGGCACTGTCACATCATCCTCTCAAACAAAACTATCTCCAGCTTTCCAAGAAAAGTCCCTTCATTGGCTCGGAAATTTTGATCGGCTGATTAGGGAAAATATGGATCTCACGAATGGGATTGAGGCATAACTGAAAGGGGAAAATCTGACACAACACAAATTCCATTTTTAGGTACATTTTGAAGACTCTAATGTGCATGAGCATGCCCATATATTTTTCTCCTCTCTCCATGCTCTCAGGCAGCATTAACGTTCATTGACAAAGCAACCCAAAATGGGTTAAAGAAACTTTTTGATCCCTTCCACAAGGCCTAAAGGAGAACTAAGTTAGTGCGAGGTACTTTCAGAGTGAAAAGGAGCTTACAAGAGAATAGCAAAAAATGGATAAGCTGACAACAGGGCAGCATTGCTCAAGAGCCAATGGAAAGCAATGTAAAACCTTGACAGAAGGACATGGGGTGGACACACTCGATATTGCTCTCGTACTGCATGTATGGAGACTCACTCCTTAACCCTGCAAGAGGTCTGGCACTGGGCTAAATCCTACCATCCACAATGAGCCCATTGATAAGGCAAGTGAATTAATCTGTGTCCACAGAGTGGTCTGGAGGTCATTCACCCTGACTCTGACTCCTGCACATGTTAAAACACTCAGGGAAGAGGCTGCTGGTGGTAACATCAAACTCTGGGAACACTGCTGTCCCAAACATACTCGATCCAATTCAGTGCTGTGACATAGATGAATCATGGAAACAATCCAGGCTTGGCTGGAGAAATGTTCTGGATAGTCGAGCTTTCTAATCGCTCACTCTCAATGTGAATAGCAGAAGATCGATATGGCAGCAATAAATTGAACATTTGGTAGAATTGACACTATTTGAAGGACTGTTCAAATTTTCCACATTAGTGACATTCTTTCCTGAATGAAACTTGTCCCAGTTGGAGTTTAGATGATAACCGATCAGGCCTATTTTGCTGGGAGCTGATGACTATGTCGGTCTAGGTTCAGTGAATTGGAATTCAGGCAGTGAGCTAGAAACATTGAGCTGAATTTAGCTGTGTGCATTTCAAACCCGATGTCAGGACCATTTCCAAATCTTGAGATGACTGATCTCGTAGCCATGGAGCTAAAAGCTGTAAATGCAGATGATAACCACTCACTCTGGATTCCTTGAGTCAAACAAACAGATCCACTTCCTGAAAAGGACTCACCCATTTCTGGGTACGATCCCTATCAAGGTATGATCATTGCCTGGGTAGGTGAAGCTTAACAGGGTCTCTGAAGTGACCGGTTATGCTCTCCCTTGCATTTCATATCTTAAGATGGAATAGTGCACTAGCAGGGGGAATGGACATTTCCATCTGGTTGGCGTTTTTCAAAACCTGGTAGTAGTGTGTGAATTGATAATAGGAGCTTAAGAAATCAAAAGAGGATTTGGTCATTCCCTAAGACTGGTTCGTCATTCAGTAGGATCATGGTTGATCTTACACCCAGACTCCAACTTTCTATTCCTATCTCTCAATTCCTATAATGTTACAGAACTTCATCACTCTCAGTCTTGACTATTGAACACCATTATCAACTGACCATCCATATAACTGTCTGGCCTAGAGAACTCAAAATGACGACCATTTCAAATCAGATTTTCTTTCACCTAGCTCTACAATCCAATCTTATCCAAAGGCAGTGATCCCTGAAGCTTGATTCTCGAGCCAGTGGAAAATATTTCAGCATCCAACTCCACTAAGAATTTGATATTTCAATCAGATATCCTCTGTCTTCAAAACCCCTCATCTTCCAACATCTGCAGGCCTGTTCGACTCAGTCAAACAGGTATCTCACCTCAAAAATCAACGCAATGAACTTCCAATGCAGCCATGTCCTCCCTTGGTTAAGGACATGATTTTGGATCTGACGGCGGGTTGGGGAAGGGGTCCTGTGGATTGTAGGGAGGGGAAGGGATAAGCCACAAGGGTTGATTGGATCCTTCACCGCCAGCTTGGGACCAGTTTGGAAATGTTTGAAGGTTCAGCTCGAGTTGTTTACACCATAGCTTCTGCTTCATTTGCCAACCAAAGAAGCCTTCATATCAAGGAATAGTCAGGTGGCGACTGAAGATCCAATAGGTAATATTGCGTCTGCATTAGGGCCACTCTTACAATCTACTGCTGCACTGTGACAGAAATCACTCCCTCAACCTGTGAGACATTAATCTGTTAGTAAATAACGTCAGGTTTGGAATGCCAATCCCTTAAGGAAAGCCCAGCAGACTCCCGTGTCTCTATATTTGGGTTTTTACAGTGAAACGGTTCCAGTAAGTGGTAGAGTCTGCCTTCTGATACCTCGGTGATTCAAATTCAACAATATGGTATGATACAGGTTGGTGGAGTTAGCTTCTACCAAATGAAATCCTCCTGACATGAGCCCTTGCCACCTGGAGTGCACCTACTTCTCTGGGATTACCTGGAAACAGTTTTGTGCTATGCTGTGTTGGTAGAGGTGCTGAAGGACCCTTCACAGTTGTTAATGTGGAGAAACAGGTTGATAAACAGTGAACAGAGACCAACAACTCTTTTGGCTAATATGGAATACACCCACCGCTTAGGGGATACTGGTGCTGTGTCTTCCGAGGGCTGTGCTCCAGAATGAGCTAGTGCAAATATGAGTTGTGACCCATGTCTCTGGTAAATGACAAACAAACAGCAGTTGACATCACTTGGGGAAACCATCTTCATTCTGGTAGCAGTAGGCACAGGTACCTCAGAGAAGGTCAGTTCCTTTCCCTCTAACCTAGAAGGGAATCCGTATAAGACGGTTTTGCACTTGCCTGTATGAGTGCAGCTCCAAAAACACTGAAGAGCTTCAACACCACCGAGGACAAAGCAGCCCGCTTGATTGGCGACCCATCCATCGCTGCAAACATGCACTTTCTCCACTGCTGATGCATTATCCCACAATCTCTACTATCGAGTAGGACAACAGCAGCAGACTTATGTGAACTGCATGTTCTCCAAACCACACAGTGTCCCGGCTGGCCGCGATGTCAGCATTGTCACTGTGTCAAAATCCTGGTACTCCAATCCTAACACCACTGTGGGTGAAGCCACAACATACGAGGAGCAAAGGTTCATGAAGACTGTTCAACAGCATCTTCTTGAGGAAATTAAAGATAAGTACTAACCATTGGCTTAGCTTATTGCAAGAAATGCCCGAAGCTGCAAAGTAAAATCTCCAAGGTGAGATCCAAACTTCTCAACTGGTGTTATCACATCTTAAAGTCCAGCTTTATGCAAAATTCAGAAATAACATTAATCTTGAAGCTGATGGCAACCTGAGCTGTTTAATATCACCAGTCACGTTTCACTCGATTAAATATTTAACTTCCCAAGTTGGAGAGCTGTGGGCAATTGTGTTAGGAAACTGATTTTATTTGCAAAAACGCTTGGATGGATTTACAGGTCCAGTCCGACATGGTTGTGGGGAGGCCGGGTGGGTTAGGGTGTGGAGCGGGATGTCTGGTGGAATGAAAAGGGGACAAAATGTGAAAATGAACAATGCAAATCGATGTCGGAGTATGCTTAGGCAATGCTGGTTGGGCTGGTAGGATAATAATATGGAGCAGGCTTTGATTTGGTTTAATGCTGTCTTCAATTGTGAACAGTTTGGGTAGATCTGTGAGGGAGAGATGGTTGGTTGCTCTCAATCTAATTTGTTGTTACAGAACAAGTAGAAAGATGCACTGAGGAGCTTTCCAGTCGCCTTGTTTTCTCTCCTGTGAAATAACAGGTGGTGGTGTGGTCAGGTACAATGCTTGCAGGTAGAGTTGGGTGACAGACAGAATGGATTATGAGTCACAAAAGCTGAGGATTTAGTCCCAACAGAAATTTAGTGAAGACAAGCAATGGAGGGTTTGAATTTAATTGGGACATCAGGCTCTCATCAACTAATTGCGGAACCAGTGCCCATCAGTCTCTTTCAGTGAAGGCCCACTGTAGATCCAAGATGGCAGACTAACAAGCTCATGGCCTGGGGCTCGTCCGGCTGCGTCTGTTTTCTTTGTTTCTTCATGTTTCTTCTTTTTCTTTTGCATTTTGTTTTCTCTTTTCTTTTTAAGGCCTTTTAAAACAGCAGCAGCAAGAGACAGCAGGACCCAGCAACGTGGAGGAGAGAGAGAGAGAGAGACGGGAGGACTGGCAGTGCAGAGGCCAGCTAGCTATTCAAAATGGCAGCACGGCACTGTATGCCTGTCTGCTCCTGGCTGGTCGCATTCTGTTTTTTATCTTCTCTCCCCTTCTTGGCTGTTTTTTCTTTCCTTGTGGAGTTCTGGAGAGAGCGGCAGCAGCGACAATGGCATTCTGGGGAGCGTGGCAATGGTCATGGGTTCTGAGTGATGTCAGCTGGAGGTCTGGTGTCAGGAAGAGGCCATGGGCCTGGAACAGTGTCAGCTGGAGGTCCGGTGTGGGAAAGGGTCTGTGGGCCTGGAGCAGTGTTGGCTGGAGGTCCAGAGGTCCGGTGTGGGAAAGGGGCTGTGGGCCTGGAGCAGTGCTCGCTGGAGGTCCAGAGGTCCAGTGTGGGAAAGGGGCTGTGGGCCTGGAGCAGTGCTGGCTGGAGGTCCAGAGGTCCGGTGTGGGAAAGGGGCTGTGGGCCTGGAGCAGTGCTCGCTGGAAGTCTGGAGGTCCGGTGTGGCGAAGGAGCTGTGGGCCTCAAGCAGTGTTGGCTGGAAGTCTGGAGGTCCAATGTGGGGAAGGGGCTGTGAGTCCAGACCGGTGTCACCTGGAGATCCA
>JAHRHZ010000028.1:99333-131282 GCA_024137785.1 Ginglymostoma cirratum
TGTGGGGAAGGGGCTGTGAGTCCAGACCGGTGTCACCTGGAGATCCATTGTGGGGAAGGGGCTGTGGGTCCAGACCGGTGTCAGCTGGAGATCCGGTGTGGGGAAGGGGCTGTCTGTCTGAACCCAGTGTGGTTAGAGCAAGCCCAAAGTGTTGGTGAAGGAGGTCTCTTGGTGCCTGTGGCATCGAGAGCTGAAAGTCTGAGGTTTCCCAGATAGCGGCCAAAGTGGTGGAGACTGAGCCCTGGCAGGGAGTGTACTTACGAAAGACTGTTAAACTTTTCCCTTTATTTCTTTATTTTCCACTGAGTACTAGGAAGGACTGTAGTATTAATTTTTATCATTATTCCTTTATTCTTCTATCTATACTATGAACAATGGTAATGCCTTACTTTTAACTTTGTTTCTCTATGTTGTTCCTTGTACCTACGTTCTGTACCTTGATACCTTCGCACATAAAATGCACCACGTGTGGTGACGTTATGCCCTTTTCACTGTATTCCTGTAATTGAGTACACTTTACAATAAAAGCTTAAATCTTAAAATCTTAAATTACAGTCTGGATCAGTCTCTGTGCAATAAGCTTATAATCTAGAACTATAGTGGCTAGAAACATGGAAGCAAGTGGGACATGTCACCAGGCCTCTGTGGACAGAGGTAGGGACACTACCACCGCTCCACAAACGCCTTTTGAAGCAGGGTGTAGATATTTTTCTAATCACTGGTTCAGATACCTTATTACACACCAGTTAATAAGATAGCTAAGGAATATGGAATAAGGGGATTCACCAGGATGTTGCTTGCCATGGAGCATTCTGGCGACGAAGAGAGGCTAGATAGGTTTGGGTTGTTTTGATTGGAACGGAGAAAGTTAAGGGGGGATTATGAGGGGCATGGACAGTGTGAACAGAAAGCAGCTGAGTTGAAGGGTCAGTTACAAGGCAGCACGATCCTCAGGTGAGAGGCAGGAGGTTGAGAGGGAATTAAGGTGGGGTGAAAGGCAGGAAGTTTAGAGGACAGTTAAAGTAGGATCTGGATTGCACTGTCTGGGAGGATGGTAGAGGTGGGTTTATCCGTACAGACTCGATGATCCACTAAGCCTTCTCATTTTTGTGTGTTTCCACACCTCTGCCACAGACCGGATTTGAACGTAGACTTCCTGGTTCGGGCATAGGGACATTACTGCTGTTCCTACTACCATTGCGTTGAAGGCAGATGTAATTGTATGTGTGACATCTGAACAAGCAGGTTCATTAGCAATGCAGGGAAGTTTTTAAACTAAAGACTAAGATATCCAAACATCTAACATGTAGTGAAAGGTAAAACCAAAACACTAAGAGGCCTGCAAGAAATGGAGTTGGAAATGCAACTTTACGTAAAATCATCAAAAATATGTACAAACACCCTCCCCCATTTACCTACCCATTTTCTCAGAGCCCTGACTAGATCGCCTTGTGGTGAGCTATCAGGTTGCTTCACAGTTGGATATCCAGACCCTTGAACAGTCAACCTTAGGCTAGAAATCTGAGGGTGGGCCATCGCTTCTCCGCTCATCATTCCAACCCCTCTCCAAACCAAAGTCAATCATTAGAGCTCACCCCTCCCTGCTCCTGATGCTTCATCAACTCAATAGTATAGGCCAAAGGCCACAACATCCAGGGTTCCTGATGAAACTCTGCCCCTCAAAGCCCACTCCCCCAACTCCTAATTCCCTCTCTGACCCGACAGACCCTTGTTAAGATTGTATTGATGAATAAAGATCAAGATGAATTTCAATGAATCTCTTACCTATGTCTGTCTCATCTCTCTCTATGTCTCTCCTCAGCATTCTTTCCTCTCACATATACGGTTACACTCATACTCTTACCTCTGTACTTTCATCTCTTTCTCTCTCTCTCTGACCCTGGCCTGCCTCACCTCATGTTCTTTCTGTGTCTTCATGTTGTGACATGCCTCATTTCACTCACACACTCACACATCCCCTCTCTCTCTCTCCCACAGACACACACAAACACACACACACCCATGCACCCACACACACACACACAAACACACGCACACGCACACAGACACACAGACACACGCACACAGACAAAAGCACATAGAGATAAACACGTGCACACACATGCGCACGCGCACACGCACACACACACACACGCACACACACACACACACACACACGTGCACGCATACAGACACATGGACATATAGACACACGCACACACACACATGCACACACACGTGTGCGCACACAGACACAAGTGCTTACACACACACACATGCCCACACATACGCACATGCACACACATGCCCACACACACACACACACACACTCACACAAACACAGACACACACACTTTCCAAAACACTGCTCTCTCTAATCTGCAATACCTTTTCCATTAATGTATATTTAATCTAAAACTGTATAAAATGGCATCAGTTGTGAACATATAAAAGCAAAAACTGACCTGGAGATTAAGTGGAAGCTTTCAGCACACATCACAAGGGGGGAATGTTATTCAACTAACTCCTTCAAAGCCTTAAATTAACCAATATGTTTTTCTATTTTTCCATGCTTGGTGCTATCTACCAAGCGCAAGGAGAGGAAAGACTCAATGTGATACCAACAGTGGAGAATTTTTCATTGTAATCATGTTATTAGCAATGGGGCTCCAGTGCTGATGGAAAAGACAGGCAAGCAGAGAAAAGAAGTCCACAGTTTAAAACCTCCCAGCCAATGCAAAGAGAATGGCCTTGATCCCAGAGTACACACTCCAGGCTGAAGAGGCAGGAGTAGGGCATTGAAAGATTCAGTGCCAAACTACTGGCAAAATCACTGAGGGCTGCATCGATTGTGGGCAACGAATCAACTCGAGTAAGATTCAGAAACAACAGGCAAAGTGAGGCTAGTTCTGTTTGCTGGAGCTTTGCGATGCCTTCCTGTTGCAATAGGACACACAGGCTCAACAACACCGCTCCTCCCAAGTGTGTTCGTATCTCACTGAAACTCCAAGTCACCTTAACTGTACACCGCTTCCACCAAGAGGTGCAAATTCCCGATACAGAGATCAGAACGGGTTGCTGGTGACAACAGCTCCCTCCCATTCATCATCCAAATGCTCCTTTGCAACGACGTCCCTATGTGCTCCATGGCCACCATCCTCCTCGACTCTTCATCTGTGCAGGTTGTCATAGACAAACCACCAGCCTCACCACATTGTCATGCTGACTCTCAGAACAAACCAGGCATGTCAGCCAAGAAAATGACTTACTTCTCTGCAAGGCCACATTGCGAGTAGGGGCATGTATACAATGTATACAATATGGTTATATACAACATGCATTTTATGGTTCTGTACAGCATGCAACTTATGATACTGTACAGGATGCATCTTATGATCCTTTGCTGACTTTCTTAGCACTCACTCACATTGCACTCACTTGAATACTACCAGCCTCTACCTCTCATGGCTTTCTGAGCCTGCGCTCTCTGACTTCAGCACTGACTTGCCAACATCTGTGTGGGTCGCATTGTTTACTCAGCACACATGGTCTTCAGTTCTCAGTTACAGGATGCCAGCCTTTGTGGCTTGCATTGATTTTCAGTGCTTTGGGAAAGGCAGGCAGCTTGTCACGGAGGAGAACACTCAAAGGTTGTGGTGCCGTGTCAGTCAATGCCAATGTCACGCCTGGTACTTGTGCTATTTACTTGGCAAACATAAAGCAAATGGTCACGTCCAAAAGTCAAAGCTGAGCAGTCCTTAGTGGTGTCAAGGGGGTATGTGGTCAATCAGGGGGCTCATCCTATTCCAGCCCATTCCTGGTCAGTCAGGGCTTTGGTTCAATCCAATTCCAGGGAGCTGTGTTCTGGCTTAGGCTACTCCATCAGCCCTGCAGGTTGGGTGTAAGCAAGTCTGGGGATTAAAAGTAGGTTAGTCAGGGTGTTGTGGAATTTCGGTTCAGAGGGTGGGGACAACGTTTCCTGCAATGACGCCAAAGGTAGTCATTGGAGAGTGATGAAAGTGTCTGGAGGAGCAGAAGTGGTGAGGCATCTCCAGTGAATGAGCAACAAGTGCAGAAGGCAGGACCAGGAGGACAAGGTGGCTGACAGCTATTGAGTGGACATGGTGCCTCAAACACTGGAGGCTGTAGTCCATGAGCTAACTTCCAGTAAGATGGTGGAGGAGTAGGTCTTCTGAGCTAGGAGCTCGCCCTCTCCGTTCACTTTTCTTTTTGTTTCTTTGATTTTTTTCTTTTATTTTATTGTACTTACCACTTGCTGAAGAGCTCCATCCCGGCAACGGCACCAGTGGTAATGAGTAAGCCCTGCGGTGTGGATTCGCGGCAGTGACAGTGGTGCTGGATTCAGGTTGCCAGCAGCTTCTGTCGAGATGCCGGCTTAACACCTTAGTTCAGGCCTGGGGTGAGGGAGGAGGTTCGGGGAGGCATCAGCAGTGGAGTGGACCTGGCTGCTTCAGCCAAAGACAATGCCTTTCAACATCCTCAGCAGGGCGAGAGCAGGCCTGGCGTCCCGAGCACGGGCCCAGCACAGAGAGAGTGAGCCTGCAGGCAGCTCGCGACAACAGCGATGGTGGGTCCGGCTGGCTGTGAGAGATGGCACCGGAGCGGGACACCTTCGACGTTGCTGGGCCCAGCGCAGGGCTCAGGGTGTTCTCAGCAGCATTGGCAGGGCAGCCTTTGCGGTCGGCTGCAGTAACGCAGTTATCCCGAATCGATACTCCCGGTGGATCGACAGAAATGGTGGTTGTTTTGGTGGCAGCGTGTGTAGGCCCAGTGTGCGGAGTGCTGAAATGGACTGTGAAGGGAAACAATGGCAAAGAGGAGATTGAGTCTCCGCAGGAAATGCAGTCCCACTGTGTCTAAGCGTTTTAGTAGTGTTCGACTTTTAGCTTTATTACTTTATTTTCCTACTTAATACTAAAAATCACTGTAATGTTTAACTTTTAACTTTGTTCTTTCTTCCTGCCTTGTCCTTAAGATTCTGTACCTAGATACTTGTGCCCAAGGTGGCATCTTATGTGGCAACATTATACACTTTTCACCGTGCTCCTGTACTTTCGTACGTAAGTACACATGACAACAGAAAATCTAAATCTAAACAAAATCTAAATGTAGTGATAGCCATGTGAAGTGGTAGTGTCGCAGAGAGTGGGATGTAGCTGAGAACAGACCTTCTCCGCGCACTGCGAGACTGTCTTGCCCGAGCAGGGACACGGTACTGGTCCAGGCTGAATTAGGGCACATGTCTACTCTGTTGGCATTGCCTCCTGTGGCAGTCTCCTGCAACAAAAAAGGTTTGTCCTCCTTTATACCATCCTCCTTACTTTCTTTTCCTCAGAGCCAGGTCCCTCAGTGATAACAGTCAAGCACCACAGTGTGTAGAAGCCTGGGACTTAGCTTGCAGAATACAATATCAGTGTGCAAAGTGTCTGAAAGATGGTGCCAGTGATGTGATCATCACAAGGTCCCAGCAATGGCAGTGCTTGCCCCTCTCCAACTGCATGGTTCACGCAGCTAGGCATCAGACAGCCCCGTTGGAGGATTAAGGAGATGAAGAGCAAAGGTTTCGTAAGAAGTTGTGATTCACACCTCACAAAGCACTGTCTGAAAATGGGAATATTCCACCCATAAAGATGCATTTATCTATTGGTAATGAAGAGTTGCTTCAAATCAGACATATCCAGCCTCGCTAAAAATGGCCAAAACGATGCCAAAATGTACTGGTCCAACGTTGGAAGATCAGCAAACACCGGAAATTGCATTTCTGGGTCTGCTGCCTTGCACCCATGTTTTTCAGAAGCAAAGCTGCCTGAGAGAACTGGTAAATTGCAGCTGCTCCAATCTATGGATTTCAAAGCTATTTGCTGGACAACTCCTTCATCTACAACATGCAGTGACGATCGCAAATAAAAGCAACTCCGACCATTGACGCAGTAACTAGAATTGCCAAAGAGACACGCTTTGGTATGCACTGAAGATTCACCCAGAAGCAAGCGTAACAAAATTGCCACTGGCTATGACCATGCAGAGGCACGTGGCCAAAGGAGTTATGAGAACTCATGGCAAAGCCTCAAGCTGACCATAAACAGGAAGCTCCTTCAAACTGTAAACTAAATCCCATTGGAAAAGCAATGACGAGGTGGCAGATGAAGCAGACAATGACGATAATGATCAAGATGCTGCAAGGGGCAGCAGGTACACGTTCTATAGAACACAATGATAACATAAAACCGTCAGAAGTATTTGCCATGATTCAGGCAATCTGTTCTCATAAATTTAGAAAAAAACAATCATTATTGGTGAACACTAACACATGTTAGAGCTGAAACAAACCAGTCATCCTGGGTGTCACTGATGTTCTACAGAGAATAAACCTCAGGCTCAGTGATTACATGTCTAATAACACATTGGTAACCTTGGAATTACATCAGTTATTACACTGCAAATTGGTACATGAAACCATGCCCATAGATTGTACAAAGAAATGCAATCCTTAACAAATTATACTTTTATGTTAACTATTACCTGATGTGGTCCCCTTGGCAAGTGTGAGATTTCCAGTTTGCAAGGTCCAGCTGCCTCCCCTTCACCATGGCCGTTCCCCCATCAGGATGATCTCAGGGCTCTCCACTTCTTCCTGCAAAAAAAAGGCCTAAACCTGTCCCCACCCATCACTAGCCTCCTTCACCTGGCCGAGCTCATCCTCACCCTGAACAACTTCTCTTTTAACTCCTCCCCCTTCCTCAGGTCAAAGGGGCGGCCATGGGTACTCACATGGGCCCTGTTATGCCTGTCTCTTTGTAAGTATGTGGAACTTCCTTGTTCCAGTCCTACTCCGGACCCCATCACCACTCTTTCTCCAGTATATGACTGAAATCATTGATGCTGCTTCCCCCTGGAGTCCGGAGTTGGAAAAACTTATCAATTTCACTTCATTTCCACCCCGCTCTCAGATTCACCTGGTCCATCTCCGACTCCTCCCTTCTCTCCCTGACATCTCTGTTTCTATTTGTGGGGACAGGCTGGCCACCAATATTCTCAACAAACCCACTGACTCCGTTAGTTACCTTGTCTACGTATACTTACACCCCGCTTCCTGTAAAGACTCCATTCCATTCTCCCTGTTTCTCCATCTCCACTGCACCTATTCTGATGTTGTTACCTCCCAAAGACTTTTTCCTCAACCAAGGATTCCCTGCTACAGGGCCCGTTGCTGGGTCTGACCCATCTCCCACACTTCCGCCCTCAGCCCTTCCCTTCTATTCCACAACAATGATAAAGTTACTGTGGGTCCTCACTTATCACCCCCACCAGCCGCAATTTCTGCCACCTCCAATGGAATACCATGACCAGACACTTATCCATCCCCACCCCTTATTAAACTTCTGCAGGGACCGTTCCCATGGGGACACTCTGTTCCTCGCCTCCTTCATTTCCAATACCTCCCCACACCCTTGGCACCTTCCCCTGCAACCACAGAAGATATAAATCTGCCCATTTACTTCATCTCTCCTCACCATCCAAGGCCCCAGACATACCTTCCAGGGTGAAGCAGCAACTTACCTACCCTTCACCAAATCTAATCTACTGCATTCACTGCTCACAGCGTGGTCTCCTCTACATTGGGAAGACGAAGCACAGGCTTGGTGACTGCTTCGCAGAACACCTACGTTCCATCCACAGAAATGACTCTGAGCTTCCAGTTGCCTGCCACTTCAACACACCATACTGTTCCCACGTCAATATTTCTGTCTTTGGCTTGCTACAATGCTCTAGCGAAGCTCAGCGCGAGATGGAAGAACAACATTTCATTTCCGACTTGGGGACCCAGCAACATCTGAGGACTCAACATCAAGTTCAATAATTTTAGAGCCTGATCCCATTCTTCCATGTTTTGCACCCACTTGGATGCTTTGTCCCGTTAAAGCATCATTTGCTTTTAGCACAGCTCACGCTTTTTCTCACTCTTAGCTCTTATTATCCTATTCAGCTTTTCTTCTGTCCTGGCCTGTTATTGTTTATCTACCTTTTTCATATCTCTCTATCTCCTGGTTCTGTCTCCAACAATTTGCTCACCTGCCCTCACATCCACCTCTTGCCCACCCTCATCTGTCACTGTGGGACAGTCTAAAGCACGCCATCACTGAAAGAATGAATTAGATAGTTGACTCAGGTTACACAGCAAGTTAACAGGAACAAAGAGGAAACAAGCTTTCAGCCAGAAATAAAATTTTCTGAGATAGCCACCTGGCAGTTGAATGGTGATAAAGCCTAATCTCTAAAACCTGATTCCTAAATGAGCTATATGACAAAAATGAATCGTTAAGTGCTTAAGAAGCTTGGTCAGAATTTGACAGTATGACAGAGATAAATTTGAGGAGCTCTAAACAGGTACTAGCATTTAAGTTATTGAATTGTGGAAGGGTGTCTCAGGTGGAAAATCTACTGGTTCGAACTTGTGTTGAGTTCTTGGGGGATGTGTTGGGTTAGCTGTTTGCTAACCTAAAAAAAAAAATCCTCTGTCTTCGCAGAACATTCTGCGCGACAGAGAATTAAATGGCTTAAAATTGCCCAGATACTGATTTGGAGATTTGGAGACAGGCTGTATGAAGATGAAGAGAAATGCGTCTTTATCAAATCCAGGGATAGTAAGAACAGCAGATGTTGGAGTCAACGATAACACAGTGTGGAGCTGGAGGAACACAGCAGGCCAGGCAACATCAGAGTCTGAAAAAGGGTCCGGACCCGAAACGTCAACTTTCCCGCACCTCTGGTGCTGCCTGGCCTGCTGTGTTCCTCCAGCTCCACACTGCGTTGTCTTTATCAAATCCATGTTTTGCACAAAGAGACAGTTGGAACAATAATCATTGGTGAATGAGAAACGCCCAAGGGACAGTCAATCAGTAATTTGAATTGTGATGAAATGAGCTTCCCAAAGTGTAGATGGATGATCTTTGAAATGACATAAAGGAAATTGTGAAAAACACAAATATGCTACAGATGAAACTTGAGTATGATGCATCCATGATTAAAATATCCATTCTTTAACTGTGTGGTATTAGATAGTACATATGCCTCAACTATACGTGGGATCCATTGGCCAATCTATTCACTATTATGATACTTCATGAAAAGTTAGGGATACTTGCTTTAATTTTAGCAATGAAAAAATTGTCTCTATGGATTGTCAGTTTTTCATGGTGGAGAGGCTTTCACACTGTGTTGATCTCTTGAATGATGCTGCCAGGAGTTCACTGTTCTAGATAGGCCTATCAGTGGCAGGTACCAAACAAAATATGCTCCAAAAAGTCTTTGACAACAGAGCAGTTGGAAGAAGACTCTGCTACTTCCTGGCTGTGAAATCAAAGCTGCAGCAGAATAAGGTCATCAGCATTTTTTGGCAACTCACCAAAATCTGGTCACCAACCTGTCAAGATCGTGCAGACAATAATGGTGGCCCAAGGTCCTGATGTTAACTGAAGTCACGCATGGGCCTGTCACAACGGAAATCGGCACAATTGAGTCTGAGGCCTTCAGCAAAAGTCTGAACACATGTGACAGACAATCGATAGTTAATGGACATCCACGTTAGAAGAGAGCAGCAGCATTAGTGGCTGTGCAGTCCTCTTCAGGATTCCCACTGTTGACTCCAAATGGAAAGGAGACAAGTAAAGGGGAAGCACAAATCTGTGGAATCACTGTCTTTGGAATGTTGGACCACTCATGGACAATCTCAAGAGCAACCGTGTGGAGAGAAAAAATTGCAATCCTGTCATCTGACCTAAAAAGACTTTGAATTGATATCTCTGCCCTCAGACTTTTCTAGGGCGGCTCAGCTGATAGAACAAACACAGAAATATATTCTATCGGAAACAAAAGGCTGAAAGCAATCACTATGAGCAAGAAGTTGATTTTTATCATCTGTTGGATGTTTTGCCAGGACCTCCCAGTTGTAGAAATGAAAGAAACTTGCCCTAATGCTAGCTGTAATTGACATGTCATTGCCATCAATTGTACCTTTGACTTCAATGGAGATGTTAAAGATCTACTCTCACCTGGAGGATTTCACTGACTTTCATCACTAAAGATGAAAAACATGTTCGTACAAGT
Organism: Ginglymostoma cirratum; assembly: GCA_024137785.1. NCBI lineage: Eukaryota > Metazoa > Chordata > Chondrichthyes > Orectolobiformes > Ginglymostomatidae > Ginglymostoma > Ginglymostoma cirratum. The sequence goes on from JAHRHZ010000028.1 coordinate 109,462, forward strand.
GTCCTTCATGCTGGAGTTTGCTGAGACTCTGATATTTGGAGGGGAACTACTGGGAAAAGTGGTGTGGAAAAAGTCAATGCAACTGGTGTCCTGCTGACAATGCATGCATTGCCTTGTTACAACTTACATCCTTTACTGCCAGAAAGAGAAATACTAAACCAATGGAAGCATCCAGCATTAGCATCCTCTTGCGGTATGTTATTGTTCACATCAAAGGTTCAGTTATATCTATATCAGTCAATTCATTCGGGACACTGTTGCCTGCTGAACAGATCATTGATCTTAACAATCAGTGATGAACATTCACCTAGCATCCTAGGGTGGCACGGTGGCTCAGTGGTTAGCACTGCAGCCTCATGGCACCAGGGACCTGGGTTTGATTCCAGCCCCAGGTGACTGTCTGGGCGGAGTTTGCACATTCTCCCTGTGTCTGCATGGGTTTCCTCTGGTTTCCTCCCAAAGTCCAAAGATGTGCAGGCTAGGTGGATTGGCCATGCGAAATTGCCCATAGTGTTCAGGGGTGTGTGGGTTATAGGGGATGGGTCTGGGTGGGATGCTCCAAGGATCGGTGTGGACTTGTTGGGCCGAAGGGCCTGTTTCCACACCGTAGGGATTCTAATGATCGCAAGAACCATAAATGCCAGAGGAACAGGATCAGTGTATCTGCCCTAAGGAAGTTCCAAGTCTATCCTACAATCAAGTTTTCACACCTCCAACTCAATTTCAGAAGCAGGTTTGCAACAGTGGGATTAGGTAGTGAGCTGTTCTCGTATGTTTGTTATGGTGTTGTTTCATCAACATGATGTGCAAATATGTGATTTCCTGTATCAAAAAAAATCAGCCCTTCATCACATGGGAGCACAACCCAAGGTTATATGTCAAGAAGGCAGCATTTCATCAACTCAAGATTGGCACTAAGACAAATCCAGATCAGAAAGGAAATTGTAGCAGGAAGACAAAGTTTGAGGCCATCGTACGGACTATCATGACATGCAAAACATTTTTTTGAATTGATCAGGGCCATCTAAAGATCAAGGATAAGTGGACAAAGTCCGTTTCATTCGCAAGATAGTGTTTCTGTCCTTTTAAGCATTACAGTGGCAGAATGTTTCCGATAACTCCTCAACTGGTACTCCAAAGTGACAGCTAATAATCTCTGGGCTACCTTCTGGCTGTAGAATGCATGGCTGAACCACCATCAAAAGAAGACATGCATCAAACAATCTACTACATGAGAAAAAAATGCATGCTGAGATCTGGAAGGCTGGTAGACTTTTGGTCATATTAATTAATCTAAGCATTTGGGAGGAAAAAGAATGGGAGAATTGTAACTGCCTTTGAAAAGGGAAATGAATCATGCTAAAGAAATTATCACACTGTTTCACTTTTGTCTCTAGTGCAGAAAATCATGACATTCATTCCACACTGCAGGGATTCTGTGATTCTTATGATTTTCCTGAATTATCTACTTCCCGAGCCTGAGGAAACTGTGAGAGGTAAGTTGATGAACATGCAACTTGGTCTTTGTTACCAGTCAAATTCAGGATAAGTGTTGAGAACATCACTGAGCACTCTTCATTGCATTCATCAATAAAGTGTTGGACTCAGTAAATTGAGAGGCTCTGTACATGGTCCTCCAGAGAATATCCAACTTCTTTGTGAGTATATGACAGCAAGTGTCAACTGTGGGATATCTGGAAGGGTCTGGACTGAGCTCAAGCAAGGCTTTATGATAATTCCATTATTATCTATAATATACCTGACAGTGACTACTCACCTCATTAAACATCGACTGTTTTCTGGTATCTAAAATATCCTCCAGATGGAGAACTCTAACAGTTTTAACTCATGCTTATACAATTCTAACGGCACTTCCCTGGTTTAAAGTTATGTTAAACCAACTTTGACATAATTTTTATTTAACTTCAGGCTTCAACCAAACAAAAGCAAAGTATTCCACATGCTTTGTTAACCATCTTATCTCTACCCTTTCTGTTACATGCATGACAATGTTTCTCTCTTGTTCTCAATGCACGAACAGCCTTTTTGTAAACCCTTATCTTGTGCCCTCGCTAAATGTCATTAAACTCAGACTTGTCCAAGATTTCCAATTGGCACATCTGCCCACCCGGCCAATTCAACTCATAGCTTCTTGCAATCTACATTTTTCTTCTGCAATTTAAACTGCCAGGCCATTTTTTTGTATCAACTGCAAACTTTCTATCTTCTCTTCATGTTTAAGTCAAGATCATCAATATATATCATGGAGAGTAAGTGGTCCAACAGTGGGCCCTTGAAAGAGTCTTTCAACCAAAAAGCTCCCATCAACCATTAATGACTTTTTGCTTCTTGTTTTCATGACAGCATTGAGCCAGATGACCTGGAAGGTCCTTGGAAAGAAACTCAGGAATTGACTGCACCAGACAATAGCAGTAATACAAGAGATTCTATTCTCACCACCTCAACAAACTGCAGCATAAGGAGGTAGACCAGGGAATTGCAGGGATACTTTAGCAGTATTAACAGGACTAGCTGAGGCGTAGGAGAGACAGTAAGGGTTAAAAGGATCACTTTCAGGGTGGGGAAAAAAACACCTGGCGAAGTGCCACAGGCGTTACAGATGGATTCACAATTGCTCACGATCGATATCAATGATTGGGACGAATGAATCAACTGAAATGTTGGGAAATCTGCTTACAGTTCAAAGGTCATGGTGAATGGACGGGTTGGTAAAGTGAAGTTAAGTCAACCACGATCTTATTGAGGGCTTGAGGGAGTGAATGGCCTAATCCTGCCCTTGTTTCTTACGTCCTCATCTTCGAACTCCTTTAGCATCACTGGCTAAGCTAACCACAAGCTTGACCTTCTATCAGTTTTTTATTCACAGAGTTGAATTAAGAAGTAAATTTTTCCAGAAAACAATTCATGAACAATTCCTGGTTGAAACAATCATTACCTTTTCCCACAGGAGGACTGAGTTTCAAATATTTGCTAACAGCTCAAGAATGTGGAAAGGTGTCGAGTACAAACCAACTGCCTGCATCCATCCATTCTGCATCTCTCCAACACATAACAGTTTTCCCATCTCCCTCTGACGGTCTGTCTTTTCCCCTCTTCAGGAACTTCTAGCTGCAGAGTCACTAGAGTGGATTTTTTTGTTTTTTACCGTGTCTTTCACTTGGGACTGCATTTTTCCACTGCAACGTTCTTCCAGGTGTTAGCTGATCGGAGATGGTTCCATTCCTCAAAAGCCCTTCACAAAGCAAACCTGTTCAGATGCACCAGCGTAAGCCCAGTCTCATTCCTAGATAAATCAAACAGCAAATCAGTCAGTCTAGCTTATTTTCTTTCACTTAAACCATCAATACAGCAGCCTTTTGCCTCATGATTACCCAGATGACCAAGGCTGTGATGCAATGTTGAGTGTAAAGCTTACCCTGCGATGTCACAGAATGATGGAGCCCAAGAGGTTGTTCAGCCCACCTCTGTGTGTTGCCTCTTTGAAATGACTAGCCAATTCATCCATTGAAGATTTCTCCTTTACACATATATTCCATCCCATTCTGAACCTCATTCCTTGACCAGTGTTGAAAGCTGTGTGGTCCAGTAACAAGTCTGCTCAATATTGTTCCACTGGGATTTCTGGAAAGAGGAACACTCAGCTCCACATTTCCACTGGGGCTTCTGTATCTGTCCCCAGGTCCTAAACCTAAATGGTTTGCTGACAGGGATGTGAATGGTTAAATAAGAGAAAATCTTACAGGACGAATAAAGGAAACTGCTGCTGTGTCTCAGTGATGCCGAAACTGGACAAAAGTTCACACGGTAGAATATTTCTCAACCCTGCTGAAACAAACAATACTAACAGTTTTTGGTCACCCCATTCTCCATTACTGTAGCTCAATTACAGCAGTGAAAGGGACATCATTTACCAGAAGATCCTGAACTGATACCACCTAATCCTTTTGCCTTTCCATCTAACCTTTCACATTCTTCCTTCTCAAGCATCTAATTCATAATTGAATGATTTCACAGCTTTTATCTCACTATAACAATCTTGTTACAATAGTCTATGTTCTCAAATAATTAGTTGAGTTTTGAATATCCAGCTGTTCCCTCTCCCTTATTCAGTCTGATTCAGTTCCAGACAGACAGCACATTTGAGTGGAACATCAATCAACACCCCATTGTTTGGAGGCTGTTTCAACGCTTGTTTATGATGACTCCATCAACTGTTTACATTATTGGATCTGGTCAAGCCAAACAATTTGTTTCCAGTTTCTAAGATTTGAACTTTTCTTTTCCTTGCAATTACTACAGAGGATCTTGCTATTATAAGGACCGATACAATCACAAACTGTAACTTTGAACAAGCCTTCCTATGCAACACCCTTGCAACCAACAGCCATCCAGAGATGACTCCATTGCTCAAACTCCCTTCACAAAGCAAACCTGCTCAGATACTCTAGCGTAGCCGGAGTAATTCCTGGGTAAATTGAATAGCAGTTAGCCAAGCTCCTATCCCGTACCTGAAAGAGTTATGTAGCCTCTTTCTTCAAAGTTACCCAGATGGCCAAACCTGTTGTGACACCTGATCTTATTGTGATGCACAGTTTGACTGTGAGGCTTCCCCTGTGATGTTATGGTTTACCCTGTCCAATTAAAGGGCTATAACTGGATGCAACTATGTTTGGTTAAAAAAAAATTGACATTATTCAGGTAACCATCATTTGATATGTAAAATGCAATAACAGGTTTCCATGTGGTAAAGACTCAGAGAACATGGAATCTTGGTGATGAAATTGTTTGCCTTTCAATTACGCCAAGCATTTGGATACATTTATAGAGATAGTAGGAACTGCAGATGCTGGAGAATCTGAAATAACAAGGTGTAGATCTGGATGAACACAGCAGGCCTTCTGAAGAAGGGTCTAGGCCCGAAATGTCAGCCTTCCTGCTCCTCTGATGTTGCTTGGCCTGCTGTGTTCATCCAGCTCCACACCTTGTTATCTTGGATACACTTACCGTCAGGTTAATAGGCCATTCAGCCCTTGACACAATCTAACACTGCATAATACCAACAGCAATATCATAATGAGAAGATCTGCTTTTGGTGTTGGGATTAGTGTTAAATATTGTCCAAGATATTGGGAAAATTTTCCAGTTCCTTCAACTAGTCTCAGAGAGTTTTAACACCAGCTTGAGAGTCATCAATTTAATGTCGTACCCAAAAAATATGACACCTAAAACATTGGCACTACCTAAGTAAATAGATGTCCTTTTAATCTGGTTTAGGGGCATTGTTTGAGATGAATCCCCTGAAAGTGGTTACTATAGTACATAATAGGCCAGGCTGCATAAGCGGAGCAGGAACGTTAACGTTTCAGGTCGGGACTCTTCTTCAGAAAAAGACTGAAGAAGGAACCCGACCCAAAACATCAACTTTCCTGCTCCTCTGATGCTGCCTGGCCTGCTGTGTTTCTCCAGCTCCACACTGTGTTATCTCAGACTCCAGCATCGGCAGGTCTTACTCTCTCTACAATAATAAGTAGGTTGGCAAAGAAGGCGTATGGCGTGCTTGCCTTTATTGGGGAATTGAATACACGAGTCAGGATGTCATGTTGCAGCTCTACAAGACTTTGGTTAGGCCACACTTAGAGTATTGTGTTCAATTCTGATCGCCACATTACAGGAAGGATGTGGAGGCTTTGGAGAGGGTGCAGAAGAAGTTTACCAGGATGATGCCTGGATTACAGGGTATGAACTATGAGGGGAAGCTAGAAAAGCTCGGGTCGTTTTCTCTGGAGTGGCGGAGGCTGAGGGGAATCTTGATCGAAGTCCATAAAATTATTGAATGTATAGGTAGGTTTGATAGTCAGAAACTCTTTCCCAGAGCTGAAATGTTTAATACTAAGGGGTACGTATTTAAGGTGAGAGGGGGAAGGTTCAAAGGAGATGTGAGGACAAGTTTTTTTTACAGAGAACATCAGGTGTCTAGAATGCGCTGCCAGGGGTAGACATGCAGGCAGATACAATAGGGGCATTTACGGTGCTTTTAGATAAGCACATGATTATGCAAGGAATGGAGGGATATGAACTAGGGGCAGGCAGAAGGGATTAGTTTAATTTGGGCTTCATGCTCAGCATAGCATCATGGGCCGAAGGCACCGTTCCTCTGCTGGACTGTTCTATGTTGTAACATTGAACAAGACATGGGACAGATCTCTCTGTCTTTCTTCAAACAATACCATGGGTTCTTTCTGCGTCTGTCAGGCTTCATTGTGAGGGCTGGTGCCATGATATTGGTGTCTATTTCAGCTTGACTGAAACCTACAACGCCAGTCAACTCAGGAAGAAAATTTCTGGAATTAATGGCAGTCCGAGGGTTAACTAACTCGGTTTGAGTTTTCTCATCGTACACTCAATGCTATCCCCTCAATGGTAATCGGTGATGAAGCAAAAACAGCAAGTTGTTGTTAAAGCTATTTTTCTGTTCTCACTGGAGAGTGCAGCTATGAAACATAGTGGCAGGAAATTGTCATTTTAATTAGAATGCAGCCAATTACATGACCTGTATATGCTAACTAAATTCGCAGAATTATTCGCATTGACCAGTTGACAAGCCAGCAGTCTAAACAGTTGGGTTATTGTCTCCTGCCTTGTTACTAAGTGTGTATCTTGTGAAAAATAGAGCGTATAAACACAAAACAAATACATCCTGAGAACTAACAAGGAACTAACTGGTTCTTTAACTACATTGTCCTACATTTTCCCTCTTGCAATTCCAGTTTCTCTCTCTGTTCTACACGGAAGGATCTCATGGTGAGGAGAGGTGAATGTCATGGTGAATGCAACTCTTTCATAACGGTCAGAAAACCTACCCATTTACGTGGACAGTGCTTTTTGGGAATCCTGAAGACTTCCAGCTGAACCAGTTTTTATTTTTGCTTGACAATGAGAACCCCTCAGGTTCTCCTTTGGATGGGAGGGGAGGTGATAGCAGTGGGAGGGTGTGGCAGGATGGGGAGGGCTATGGTTCAAGATGGAGCAGAGGTAGAGACCCTTATCTTAACTAGTCCTGATCTCTCAGCTCATATCTGGAGTCTGACAATCCATACTCATTTCAAGGTATGCCCATTTCAAGTTATGCCCATTTCAAGGCATACCTTCTTTGAAGAAGTTCTGTTCTTCTGTCCAGTGGGATTTTGGTTTCTTTACCTATGTTTCTTCCTATCTCTCTCTGAGTGTTGGATAAAGGGTTTGCTAAAACTCACTTCCACTGTTAAATCGCCTTCTTCAGTGACTGTCTCAGGCTCTACTCTACTCCACATGGATACTAACTGAAATTCCATCCTTCATGTTTTGAATCTGCCTGGAATTATAGGTACCTTGGAGACACACAATGCTCCTCAGACAGCTGCTCTTGTTACATGCAGGGATCTGCAGTCAGTGTCATGCACCACCACATGCAACATTCCCAACCTCTCTCCAAATCAGCACTGCTTCATGTTACCTCAAACCAGACCCAGTCACCAATGCCATTTCATTCTGTATCTCATTCGTTGCTTTAACTTTTTCTCTGCTTTTCAGGCGTTAAGGAATGTGAGCTCCAAAAACAACAACTCCTGAAGGAGAGTCAAAGTTAACTCTGTTTCTCTCTCCACAGATGCTGCCCGAGCTACTGAGTTTCTCCAGCACTCTCTGCGTTTGTTTGAGATTTCCAGCATTTGCAGCATTTTGCTTTTAATTGATCGTTTTCAGTTGAATTCAATGAATTTGCCCCTATATGCCAAACCTCTTTAATTGGATTAGAATGAGGCCGTGCTATTCAAAGGAGGACTCTTTAAAACACGCAGTAAATTGAATTTCATGCAAATGTAATAGGCACGTTGAATTAGAAATCTCAGTCACTCGTGCTGTTCACAAATCAATCTACATTTCTGGTTTTCTCTTCCTGTCTTTCAATCTCTTCTTTCTCCAGAAACATATTAACTTGACTGCTGAACCCATTTAAATTGTTCATTCTGTTTATAATTTATTCATTCTCCCTTAAACTGTCAGGAGCTCTGAGGAAATAGCAGCATCCCTGGAGTTAGCTGTTACTTTGATTACAATTATTAGTGCAACAAATGTAATAAGAATATCCCTTGGGAATTGTTCCAGGAAGAAAATACAAGTGCAACAAGCTACAGATCTATAGTCAATAAGCAATTGAGTGCAATTCAGTGCAGCATCTTACATAAATTATTAATGGCACAGGAAACTTTGAACATTTCAAATCCCAAGAAAGGCAGAAAGAAGATTTACAACATTGAGACCTTCACAGAGGAAGACTAATTTTCTACATGGAGGAAGTCTAATCAATTAACCGTGTTTATGGTTTCTCCCCTTCATTTTAGTACACCCTCCTCTACCTTTACAAACCTTTAAGATCTCTTCACTCTTTTGATTCTGGGTTTAGGCAAGTGTATGATTTATATCACACCACCGTGACAGCCAAGACTTCAGTTGCGTGGGGCCTACGCTTGGGTATTCCTTTCCTAAATGTGTCTTTCTCTCTCCCTTCCCTACTAGGGCCATGGGTAGTATAGTTGAACAGAGAGACCCATGGGTTCAGGTACATAGTTCTTTGAAAGTTGCATCACAGGTAGACAGGGTGATTAAGAAGGCAATTAGCATGCTTGCCTTCAGCGCTCAGAACATTGAGTACAGGAGTTGGGATCTCTTAATGAGATTGTGCAGGATGTTGGTGAGGCCATTTTTGGAATGTGTGTCCAGTTCTAGTCCTCCTGTTATAGGAAGGGTATTAGCAAATTGGAGAGGGTTCAGTAAAGATTTACCAGGAAGTTGCTGGGACTGGAGGGTTTCAGTTATAAGGATAGGCTGGAACTTCTTTGAACTGGGGCGTAGATGGTTGAGGGGTGGCCTTATAGAGGTTTATAAAATCAAGAATGGCATAGATAGGGTGAAAAGCAGAGATCTTTTCCTTAGGGTGGGTGAGTTCAAAACTAAGGAACATATTTTTAAGGTGAGAGGAGAAAGATTTAAGAGGGACCTGCAGGACGATTTTTTCACACAGAGAATGGTTCATGTGAGGAATGAGCTGCCAGAGGAAGCAGTACAGTTACAGCATTTAAAAGACATTTGGATATGTACATGAATAGCAAAGGTTTAGAGGGATATGGGCCAAAAACAGATGATTGGGAATAGTTTAACTCGGGAAACTTGGTCGGCATGGATGAGTTGGACCAAAGGATCTGTTTCCATGCTGTCACCTCTTTTCCCAAGATTCTGGTTACCTGTCATTATATTTCCTTTTGGGTCTCCGTGTCAAATTGTATTTGTTAGTATATCTGTGAACTATTGGGTTTTTTTTACTACTATAAAGTTTATATACAAATGCAAGCTGTTGGACTATTGCACTATTGAAGTATTAATTCTTCTGGCAATTATTATGGTATCCAACCATCATGCAACAAGCATAAGTTAAAAACTTGCCCACCCTGAAGGGGATGCACCTCATATGTTGCTGTAGGCATTAATTCTAAATTCATAGTCTCCGCCATTTTAAAGGACAAAGGCAACAGGCTTTTTTGTATCAGCACCACAAAGCCCTCAAGTCACAAACTATCCTAACTTGCATGTGCATTCCTATTTCTCCATTGTTACTAATACAAATACTGGCATTGCTAGTCTCGGAGCACTGCGAGAGCATTTTCACACAGACAGTCCAACCATTCAAGAAAGAGGTCCATCACAACCTTCTCAAGGGAGTCTATTGAAGGTCACTACATACAAGCTTTGTCAATGAAACACGAGCCTTGAGAATAAATAATTAGAAACAGAACTGCAGAATATGCAGATCAAGATGGAAAAAAAATGAGGTTTAAAATTTGGGTCTAAATAAGAATGAGCAACCTATGTTCTAAATAGTGGGAAGCTGTAAATTGTAGATGCACAGAGATTAAGGGCCCAAATGCAGAAATCAGTTCAAGCTGATTGACATGGTCAGAAGACATGAGAGAAATCCCAAAGAAAACTATATTCTTTTCTATATTTTTGGTTTGTAACTCTGGTCAACTTTGCCGGACTCATAACATGGCTGAGGCTGATCACAGAGTTACATTTCCAGAAGCTTCTACCTTGCCCCACATTATGTAGATGTTCTAGCTAAAGCTGACAGAATAGACTCAGAGATAACCACTTGCTTCCAGCCAGCTTGGGACAAAGGAAAATACCAAGAGTCATTGGGCTAAAATGAGCACTAATATTTTTACAGTTATCTGTCACCTCGAAATGGAAATTCTGATGGTGGAAAGAAAGTTACCCCATTAATGGTCTTTTAATTCGCCGCAATGGGCCCTCAGCATATGAGATCCTTGTGTTTGTCACATGACTGACCTTGTCGAATTGGTTCATTATACAGCCCTGGGATTCCAAGTTAATTACCATCTTAACATCTTGCAAAGGACAACTCCAGGCTTTAGCAGCTTGAAGGCCTGCTCTCCAGCTCTTTGCCTCTCTCAAATTACTAATGCCAAGAAAGAACTTCAGGCCTTGCCTGCCAAATTGGGCTAATTCTCCAAGTACAAAAGATGTTATTATACTTTTGATTGGTGTCCATCTCTATCCCAGCTTCCGGAAGATAATTGCTACATGATCAGCTAACTGACATACTCCCAATTGGACATTGATTCACTGGACCCTAAGTCACATAAGTGAAAACCAACATGTTTTATTTTTTAAGATATTTATAATTAGTAACTTCTTCCCCTATCCTTCCTCTCTGCCTAGTTTGCTTGCATGTGTGATTGTAGGAGCAAAGAAATTCCCCACATTTTTGAATGATTTTGCTAATAAACAGTACCTTTGAGTTCTTAGATAATTATTTCTAAGACTGAAACAAAGACATAAAACAACATTTGCGGAAAACCCTTCAGCCTTCCTTAGGAAGGAATAGTACTGAAAAGGTAAAGGAATACAACAAATAATATCTTCTTGTCTTGGGTTAAAGAGGACAACAGCAATCATGACCTATATTCAACCCATTCCCCCATTGTGTGCGAGTGCAGGTAAACCAAATTGGCTAATGAAATGTTGGCCCTTGTCTCAAGAGGACAGGAAGTCAAAGAGATAGACATTATGTCACACCTGCATAGAGCTGTGGATACACCCTCAGGAGGACTGTATTCCATTCTGGGCAATGCATGTCAGGAAGGACTTGTTGCCTGGAGATAGAGTTGTTCAGAATGACACCAGGTTGTTACATAAATCGTTGCTTTCATTAAGATACAAACATGCAAGACCTATGCAGTCGTGAAATACAATGAAGTCTTGCGAAGTACTCACATTGTCTCTTCTAAAGGCATGGACGTAGGGAAATTTTGGGAAATCCTTTTTGTATGTCTTTTAAGCAACCATGTGTAATTGGAAGTAAATGAGTAACACTGATTTAAATAGGTCATCATCTGGTCATACAGATTTTGAGTATTGCTGAAAAATAACACATCGCATTAAAGCTTTTCATTTCGTGTCCACCAGGGCAAGTTTGTAAGGAAATCAATACAGGGGGGAAACCAACATTTCTATTGCATGAGAGGAGAATGTTGATTGGTTGGCAAGTGGACCCTGATTGGAAGAGATGTTGTCAGGCACCAATTAATAATGATTGACTGTTAACTGCCAGCCATTGATTTCATTTAAACTAGGGTGGTTGGCTCTGAACATTCCAGGAAATGCTCTTAGAAATGAACCAACAAATAACTGGCACCATTCTGTTATGTTGAAACAGGCACTTTGCATATAAGTATTCTTCGTGTATGCAAACAACAGGATGTGCTGAAATGCACCACACCATGAGTCCGACTGACAATCCTTGTTCGACCATACTCAGGTACTAACTTATTTATCTACAGCAGCATTTCAAGTGAATCAAACGCAAACTTCAGCCACTTTTACAGGTTTGCACTTTCCAGAGGATAACACTGAATAGAAATCAGATAGAGGGAAAGCTGGCTGTTCACTTTGTTCACTGCAAAGATTTTCAGGTGGAAATTTGTCAGGCAGTGCTGCAAGTCTGATATTATTTGATCAACCACAATGATACAGTCAGTACCATCCCAGCCATTAGGCATTGCATTAAATGGTCAGTCTGTTATCGCACCATTGCCTGAGATGGAGTTCTTCCCATTCAACTCTAATTGTAATAATTCTACTTCCACCCCAACGTAAGTGAGTATCACTAATTTAAATTGATAGTTTTTCAATAGTATAGAACATGGGTATTTCTGAAAAATGACACATTAGATGGAATCTTATGGGAGCCAAAGCAACATGGGCGATGGCAAGATCTGTCGGAGAATCACATGAATAGTCCCTCTATCTTGATCTTGCTGCATTTTTCATGAATTCAAATTTTCATGTATTTGCCAAGTGGCGTAATGACTTCCTCATTAGGTTAAGGTGAGAAGGATTAAAGCTTTTTAAATGCTTTATTAATAGCACAACTCACCTTATTAATATCCAGCTTCCTATCTTCACAGGCTAGAAATCAGGAATTTGCAAAATGATAATCTGAGTGGGTACCTGGTGGCTTCTTGCTCTGAAGGAGCTCCATACTGGACACCAGCAGTAATCCCATTAAATTCCTTCTCTTCCACGTCATCCTCCGAGGTCCCAGCACCATTGTGAATTCGCGAACCAAATGTCATCGCTGTGAGTGGCAAAAGTACTGTGCGAGATTACTCGGAGGAGCTGCCCCCACACACAGATTGCAGTTCAGAGGGAATATTGAACATCTCAGGGTACACCCCATGGTCCACAGATATTGGCATCTGACATGTGCCAGCCTCTAAGAAACCTCATAGCACACCTCCCATTCACTTCTACACTTCAAAGATGCATTTCGACTGTACCAGCAGATTGTAAAGCTGCAGCTAGGATACTGCACTCTAAGGGACACACAGCCAGCTCCTGGACTGGACCAGAAAATATCTCCGGGTCTTCACTTTCTCTCATAGCAGTCACTCACTCTGAGAATATCTGAATACTCAAAGTATCCCTACCTTGCCCTGCCTTTTTGCACTTTGTTCTCTCAGACTCATCATAGTACTGTCTTCCCTTGTGGTTTAGTGCAGACACAATGACAAACAAAGCTTGTCAATGTAATGAGCGGGCCTTTGGCAAGGGGTCCCAGAATGGCACGTCAAGGTTAGCCTCTGATACCAGAGCAGGGGTTTGGATGTGAAGGGGTCAGTGAATCGCTCGGGATGGTCAGATGCTGTACACATAAGGAATAGGGAGCCATATGTCAGGCTGCCCACCACCCATCTTGACATCTTCTGCCTTATTGTAGGCTGTTTTCCTCTTGTAAGAAAAGATAGATATGTATTACAAGGGATGAAATAGACAAGTGTCCTGAGCGAGTGAGTAGACAACACTGAGGACATGCAGGGTTAGCAATCTCAGAGGTGAGATTGGGAGTGAGTGAGGGACAATATTATAGGTAATATAGGGAAACAGGTAGAGGATGAGCCTTGGTGGGAGGTGAGTACAGTAGCAGAGGTAGAGTGAGTGTGAAATATCAGAGACAAGTTGGTGGCACTTACCCTGGCAGAGTGGAAATGGTCATTGGTCCTCTTCCTTCATTTCTCGGCATTTCTGTGGAGATCATTTTGCCCTAAATGACAACCCAGGGCCAGGCTGGCATTGTCTGGTGATGTGGTCTCCTTTGTTGGGCCTGGGGAATGAGGAAGTCCCACCTCAGCACTACGCTGTCCAGCAGGGCATCTGGGTCACTGCCCACAAAGCAGGGGACTGATTTCCTCTTGTCTTGTGTGCAGGGCAAATGGCAGGAAACATGCAAGACATCTCCAGACTGACAGTAATAGATGGCAGTTCTTACTATCTCCAGACTGACAGTGATTGACAGAGTTCACGCAGGTCATCCAAATACAGCACAGGCACAAGTGGTGGCAGTTTGTCAGTGGAAATCCGGTGAACAGCTAACTGCCCTGGGCACAGTGACTGTTAAGAATCAGACATGAGAGACGCCATTGGATTGGGGTAAATAGTTCATGAGGTGAATTGGGTAAATTGCTGTGAGAAATCCCACTCGGATAATCCCTGCAGAAAACTCAACCTCATTCTCACTTAACCGAAGAAAACATAAGATTCAGCCCAACATGTCAAAAGATTTTCATTTTGCACTCATTAGGACAATTTGTAAGAAAACCAATTCAAGGGAAAACCAATATTTATTCTGCGTGAGAGGAGAGTGTTGATTTAAGATTAATTCTGGAGATTAGCTCATCTGTTCAACAACCCGTCCATTTTGACATTTGGGAGATTGAATTTGTTTCTCTTAACCTACCCCAAGCCTACTATTTACTACCTACCCCTGCGTTGATCAGAAATTGACATTGCTTTTATCCATTGTTTCCTGTAACATTGCTTGAAATACCACAACCTTCAATGTAAGAAACACAAATTGTTTGTGGCTGCCCAGTAAAGGAATCATATAAATTGTCTATTAACTGCTCTAAAGTAGTACGAAGTATGACAGAAAATATGGGTTATGACTGCCTTTGAGTATCAAAGCACATAAACGTTCTCTGGAAGCTATATTTCTAATCATAGAGAAAACAGAAAATGCTGCAGATATTCAGCAATCCTGTTCTGTTTAGTTACAATTAAGACAGTCATACTGGGAGTGGGTTGTATTTTCTGGCATACATTATCGAGATAAGTAGAAAATGATTATCACCATTCTATTTGTGAGAGATGATAGGAATATAGTCTCAGAACTTTTATAATGTTAAATGAGATCATCAGCTGCATTTATTTTTACGGCCGAGCAAATAAATCTGGAAAGGTGAAGATTACTGTGCATGAGGTTGTCTTTCAACAGTGTGGGATGATTTCTGCTCTTGCCTCCTTTGCAGGGCTAGCATCTGCTTCGGAGTTTGTGAAACTACATGGCATGATGTAGTTCCTGCCCTCAGTTAGCACCACCATTTTCCTCGATCATCAGCTCAAATTTCCCACTTGCCATGATAGATTCGTTTCTAATTCATTCATGGGATGCGGGCATCACTAGTTAGGCTATCATTTGTGCCCAACCCTAATTGCTTAAAGAGTAGTTAAGGATCAACCTTAATGCTATAAGTCTGGAGTCACATGCAGGCCAAACCAAAGAAGGATGGTAGATTTCCTTCCCTAAGGGACATTAGCGAACCAGATGGGTTTTATGTCAATCAACAAAGGTTACATGGCCAGGAATTGCTGGAAAAACACACCAGGTCTGGCAGCATTTGTGGTGAGAAAGCAGAGTTAACGTTTTAGGTCCACTGACTCTTCTTCAGAGCTCAAGAGCACTGGACCCAAAACATTAATTCTGATTTCTCTCCACAGATGCTGCCAGACCTGCTGAATTTTTCCAGCAATTTCTGATTTCTAGCATTTGCAGTTTTGATTTTGTTTAGAGATTACATGGTCACTATAGTCAGCATGGTTTTGTGAGGGGCAGGTCATGCCTCACAAGCTTTATTGAATTCTTTGAGGATGTGACAAAACACGTTGATGAAGGCAAAGCAGTGGATGTGGTGTATATGGATTTTAGCAAGGTATTTGGTAAGGTTCCCCATGGTAGGCTCATTCAGAAAGTAGGGAGGCAATGGGATTCAGGGATATTTGGCTAACTGGATACAAAACTGGCTGTCCAATAGAAGACAGAAGGTGGTAATAGATGGAAAGTATCCAGCCTGGTGACCAGTGGTGTTCCACAAGGGTCTGTTCTGGGACCTCTGCACTTTGTGATCTTTATAAATGACTTGGATGCGGAATTGGAAGGGCGGGTTAGTAAGTTTGCCGATGACATGAAGGTTGGTGGAATTGTGGACAGCGTGGAGGGCTGTTGTAGGTTGCAATGACAGGATGCAGAGCTGGGCAACGAAGTGGCAGGTGGAATTCAACCCAGAAAAGTGTGAAGTGATTCATTTTGGAAGGTTAAATTTGAATGCAGAATACAGGGTTAATGGCAGGATTCTTGGTAATATGGAGGAAGAGAGGGATCTTGGGGTCCACGACCGTCGATCCCTCAAAGTTGCTACCCAAGTTGATAGAGTTATAAAGAAGGCGTATGGTGTGTTCGGTGTCATTGGCAGGGTAATTGAGTTTAAGAGCCACAAGGTTATGCTCTATAAAACCCTGGTTAGATCACACTTGGAATATTGTGCTCAGTTCTGGTCGCCTCATTACAGGAAGGATGTGGAAGCTTTACAGAAGGCACAGAGGACATTTACCAGGACGCTGCCTGGACTGGAGGGCAGGTCTTATGAGGAAAGGTTGAGGGAGCTAGAGCTTTTTTCATTGGAGCAAAGAAGGATGAGAGGTGACTTGACAGAGGTGTACAAGATGATGAGAGGCATAGATAGAATAGATAGCCAGAGACATTTTCCCAGGGCAGAAATGACTATTATGAGGGGGCATAATTTTAAGGTGATTGGAGGAAGGCATAGGGGAGATGTCAGAGGTAGGTTCTTTACACAGAGAGTGGTGGGTTATTGGAATGCATTGCCGGCAGTGGTAGTGGAGTCAGATACTTTAGAGACATTTAAGTGACTCTTGGATAGGCACATGGAGGATAGTAAAATGCAGGGTACACAAGGCAGTTTGATCTTAGTAGGATAATAGGGCAGCACAACACCATGGGTTGATGGGTCTGTACTGTGCTGTACAGTTCTATGTTTTATTAGACCAGCTCTTTATTCCAAATATTTTACTGAATTCAAAGTTCACCATCTACCATGGTAGGATTTGAACTCAAGACCCTAAAGCATTAGGCTATTGTTTTGCATTAACTAATCCAGTGATATTGCCACTATGCCACCAGCATTCACAGCTCCTTTGACTGCATCATTGAATTGGAGCTTTGGGCACCTTGCTGGCATGGAGTCCATGGCTGTAAAGCAAATCCTTGAGTTTGTGGCTATCCAGCACCCAATACACGTGACCAAGGCAGCATAGCCTTCCTTGTTTGATTAGCGCTAACATGCTCAGCACGTTTACTGGAAAAAGGACTGCTTCATCGCTAACTTTTGTCTTTCCAATGTGATGCCAAGGATCTAGCTTATGCACCATAAATGGAATATATTGGGCCTTTTCTCAAGGTAGGTGTAAGTAGTCTTAGGTTCAATAAAGGCATTATTTTCCTGCATGCCAATTTGGTGTTTTTCAATCCATGAGCTCCTCACACTTGTTGGAGATGAGTATGAAAGAGACAAAGAAGAGGGAAATAAGAAGACGCTTTGCTGTGGACTACCATTCCATTCCAGGATGATCCAGGAATAATGAGCAGATTTGGCAGAGGAGCACAGATCTGGATAGTGCATTATGTTATCCAGTCAGATCTGGTGAGCAATGCCTTAACCAGTTTCCTGACATATCCAGTGAAACATATGTCCCTTAAGACATAAAGAAGCAGAGATGAGGGTTGTTTGTGGAGGAATGGTGAGTGTTAGACAAATACTTTCATAGAATCATAGAATAAAATCCCTCCAGTGTGGAAGTATGCCTTTCAGCCCATCGAGTCCACACTTATCCTCCAAAGAGCATCCCGCCCAGACATACCCACTTAACCTTCCCCGTAATCTTGCATTTACCATGACTAATCCACCTAACCTGCACATCCATGGACACTATGGGCAATTTAGCCTGGCCAATCCACCTAACCCACACATTTTTGGACTATAGCAGAAAACCCAAAGCACCCGGAGGAAAACCACATAGACATGGGGAGAATATGATAACTCCACACAGACAGGAATAAGAAAAAGTCAAAGTGCTTTAATCTGGATTAGGGCATCAAATGGTGTCAATAAATGAAAACATAATACATTTGTACAACATTTTACTTTTGGCTCTTTTAAGAATCCCATTAATCCACTTAAAATCATTGAGTTAAAAACTTTGCTGAATTAAAAGTGAGTGGAGTGCCATTTTAAATATTTACATGGTGAGATTATAAACTGTAATTGCTGATTTTAGATGTATAAAGGCACAAAGTAGGTTTCCTATTTAATACAATTTTTGATTAAAGTAAAACAAAATCATAATTTTAAGGGCTTAATGTTTGGCTCTTTTTCAAGTGCAATGCATTTTCCCCCATCTGAACGAATGTTTAGCGATGAGTCACAGATTTTACTGGAGGACACAAAGACCAGGCTATAAGATTGAAGCTGTGACTCAGGGGATAACACACAGAGCATAGAACATAGAACAGTACAGCACAGTACAGACCCTTCAGCCCACGATGTTGTACCAAACTTTTACCCTAATCCTAAGGTCTATCTAACCTCCACCCCTACCTTACACTATCATCCATATGTCTATCTAATAGCCGCTTAAATGCCCCTAATGAGGTCGACTCCACTACCCTCTCCGGCAATGCATTCCACACCCCTACCACTCTCTGAGTAAAGAACGTATCTCTGATGACTCCCCTATATCTACCTCCACTCACTTTAAAACTATGCCTCCTTGTAATAGCTACCTCCACACGAAGAAAAAGTCTCTGGCTGTCCACTCTATCCATACCTCTGATCATTTTGTACACCTCTATCAAGCCACCTCTCATCCTTCATCGTTCTAAAGAGAAAAGCCCTAGCTCTCTCAATCTTTCCTCTTAAGACCTTCCCTCCATTCCAGGCAACATCCTGGTAAATCTCCTCTGCACCTTTTCCTAACTGTTTGAGAAAGGGAAACAATTGCTTTATAAATTGATGGAAAATATTGGGAGAAAATCAACATTTGGAAGCACAATAACTGAGGCAGAGAGGTATTTGTTTGGTAAAGATTGGTGAATACTTCATTTTTCAGGGCTGGGGACATATCCAGTGAAATACACATTCCTTAGAACATAAAGAAGTAGAGATAAGCATTGTTACTGGGGGAATGGTCAGCATTAAAAAGACTAATAGTTTCATAGCATCATAGAATAAAATCCCTACAGTGCAGAAGCAGGCCTTTCAGCCCACTGAGTCCACGCTAATCCTCCAAAGAGCATCCCACCATATCTGCTATGTCACATTCTAATAAGATCATAGAGTCATAGAGCATGGAAACAGACCCTTCAGTCCTACCAGTCTGTGCCGATCATAGTTCCATACTAAACTAGCCCAACCCACCTGCGCCTAGCTCATATCCCTTCAGGGAGTTGAGTGGCATGGTTTGTATTGGGCAGGACAGTTGTGGCGGTTTCTGTTAGTTTCCCTCTCTTATTTGATGGGCAGCTTGGGTCTTTAGAGAGGAGGGTATTTCACTGGGACCCAAGAAGGTAACATGACTTTTCTTAATCCTAAAAAGGAATGAATTAAATTGAATGGTTTGTATTTAAATTGAAATATCATTTTATGAGCTCAACTTACAGATAAGCAGAATTCCCAGGTGTTATCAAATGACCATAGACCATAAGCTCTCTGCACCATAGCAGTCTAGGTACAGACTGTACTGGAGATTACTCTACATTCAATGTATTAGTTTAGCTGAAAATACACTCACTAGTGATCTTCAAATAAACAGAATCCACAATTCTCATTTGTATTACATCTAGATAGCCACAGAGTACAGTTACATGATGCACAGTTGAGTTTATTTCTATAAATCCAGAACAAAGTAGAAACTGGCATTAAAAGTTTGAAGTTTAATTGGTACAACAGTGAAAGGAAAATAACAGTAATGCAGCAATTCCCAAAGTGCAGAAAACAGAAGAATACAAGAATTTTTTTGCAAACAGTGAATATCTCCGCATTGGCCAGCTTCATGCAGTTGCACATCCACCCCAGCTAAGGTCTGTTTCAAGTTCAAATAGCCATCAGGAGTCAGCTCCTCATTAGACTAAGTGAAAACACACCCATATTTAAACAACATGAAGAGTGATCTTCAATTCAAGAACAGTGCTGAGTGAACAGAACAAAACCTAAAGCGCATTTTGGGTCAAAATCTAAAAAGAAACACAAAGTACAGTGTTGAAAGCACAGCATAATTAAAATGCAAAGTTAAATATAAAGTGAAAAATACCAGCAGAAAGGTGGATACCAATTCCTTACCAAGGACTAGAAATCTATGGATGTCCTATTCAGGTTCAGTCTTTCTAAACAAAGCATGCAGCTGTGCAGCGTAGGTCAGGCAGTTGCAGAACCAATTAGGTTCTGAGGAAGGGTCACCGGACTGGAAATGTTAATTCTGATTTCTCTCTACAAATGCTGCCAGACCTGCTGAGCTTTTCCAGCAACTTCTGTTTTTGTTGCAGAAGTAATTTGTAAGCAGTGAAAATATTCCTAACAGTTATTATTAAACTGTTACACAGAGTCCATACTTTGGAGTTATCTGAAGAGGACTACTAAGATCCCAAAAAGGTACAGGGCGTGTTAGGAAGTTTGTCAACTTTAGAATTCATTGCTTAGAATTGATGGCCTAGAAGCAAAATTCACATCAATCAATAGATTAATTTGTTAGTAGATTCTGTAACAAGTGTAACAAATGCAACATTTCAGAGGCTGAACTGGCAGAATGGATCAGTGAGTTGGTGAACACATGTCCAAACATTTCAAAAAGACCATTCGGAAAAAGCGAAGGTCACAGCTTTGACTCGCTGTTAGCTGATGGCGAAAAATACAAAGTCTTTGCAGTCGGGCAACAAGCATTGGATGCAACAAATAATACTTTCATTGTAGTCAGGACATAAAATACAAGTAAGCACTGTGACAAGTGAAATCCATCACATCCATTGCAAAGCAGTCCTGCATTCCAAAATCTGTGCAAGGTGTACAGGACAAACACACTGGGCCAACCTATGCAAGCAGACTCATTTCAACAATGCAAAACCAAACAGGAGACAGGCACAATAGTGTGGCAACAGAGACAGAGACAGCACAGCAAGACAGATGCAGGACAAAACACAGAATGAAACAACAAATGGGCTTTCCAAATTGTGAATGTAACACATTGTGTGCTTGCAATAATTAATTAAAAGATCATGCTAAAATAGACATCAGCTGCCCAAAAGAAAATTGGCCAACACATACTCCTGGCTTGAGAATATGTTGTCATTTCTTCACTATCGCTGGGTCAAAATCCTGAAACTTTCTCTCCAAGGGCATCTTGAACCATTACACCCAAGGAGTGGGTGGTTAAAGAAGGAAGCTCCCCACCACCGTCTCTAGGGCAATGAATGCTGGCCCGGTCTGTTACACTCTCTTCCCATGAAAAAAAGAAAAGCTCTTCAAAATTATTTACAAGGAGAGAAAGGGGATGTATCTGGAAGATGGGAATAATTCAAATTATGGAAGGCACTTTTGGGCAAAAAGCAAATCCTATTGACTGGAGAGTCAGGAAATAGTGATTATTAATATTGCATCATGAAGAAGAAGATGGAAGAAGTTAGGAGTTTATTTACACATAGAACCTTGTTCGGACAGGGTATATCTAGACAGGAACAGTGTTCGAAGCAACTTAAAAGTCAGATGAAGATAAATCCACGATAAGTTAACAAAAAAGGGAAGGCAAAAAAGGAATGGGGCAGAAAGTTCCGCTGTATTAGCAATGTAATCCAAATACAATGGTCTGTTAGGGCCTGTGTTGCAGCAAAAATTAATAATTGAGGTTATCTTCCATGAGATAATAGGTACTGCAGATGCTGGAGAATCCGAGATAACAAGGTGTGGAGCTGGATGAACACAGCAGGCCAAGCAGCATCATAGGAGCAGGAAAGCTTGACGTTTCGGGCCTAGACCCTTCATCAGAAAAATTTTTCTGATGAAGGG
>JAHRHZ010000028.1:136282-148454 GCA_024137785.1 Ginglymostoma cirratum
AGACCCTTCTTCAGAAATGAAGAAGGGTCTAGGCCTGAAACGTCAGCCTTCCTGCTCCTCTGATGCTGCTTGGCCTGCTGTGTTCATCCAGCTCTACACCTTGTTATTTATGATGGAATATTCTTCACTTGCCCAGGTGGATGCAGCTCCAATAACATTCAGGAAGCTTGACACCATCCAGGACGTAACAACCCACTTGATTGGTACCATCCCCCAAAATCAACATTCATTTTTCTCCACCACCAATGCACAGTGGCAGCATTGTGTACCATCTACAAGATGCCCTGCAGTAACAAACCAAGGCTATTTGCACAGCACTTTGTCAGCTACATCCACTGCCAGCTAAAAAGGGAAAACAGCAGCAGGTATATAGGAACACCAGCGCTGCAAATATCCATCTAAGCTACATGAACAGCCTAACTTAGAGCTATCTCATTGTTTCTGTATTGTTGCTGGGTCAAAACCCTTTCTAACAGCACTATGGGGGACAGCTCAGGAAGAAGGCTCACTGCCACCTTTGCAAGGGAAATTCTGGCCTTGCCTGCAATGTCCATATACTATGAAAGGATACAAATAAATGTTGCAGCCACTAAGTGCCACAGTGTAGGAGCACCAGTGCAGAAAAGACCGTCATCCCTGCTGTCTGCACCATCTTTCAGAAACCATTATGCGTCCAGTTGGGCACTTGAATTCCAAAGTTTCCTTGCCTGTTCCTGACACTTTCCCTGAACATAGCTGACAAGGGAAAAAGAGATCTGGAAGTCCTGGGTTGGTGGGTAGTGCAGAGAAATGACATTGTGGCCAAGTGACCATGGGCTCAATATTTGGACATCCTTGATTGACCCACTGATATAAAAATCAGGCATGACTATGGTAAATTGGCCATAGTTTCCAGGGATGTGCAGGCTGGGTGGATTAGCCATGGCAAATAAGGGGATCTAGGATTGGGTGAGAGTCTGTGTGGGATGGTCTTCAGAGGATTGATGCAGACACGTAAGGTCAATTTTCTCTTTCCGCACTGTGGGGATTCTATGAAGACTGACATTTGTTCTAACATGCTCAGAGCCTTACTACATCTGTTTGCACATGTCTCTGCAGATCCCTGACTGTAACCGTTGCACTGTGAGGTCAGATGCTTAATGCTCCATGGAATAGCAAAGGCCTCCCTGTTGCCTTTGATGACCTCATGTTTGCTCCACAATGCTAAGCAAACTTGGTGGAGGACCTTTGTCTTGCAGATGTCCAGGGTGAGACCCATGCTCTCATATTCCTCCATAAAGGTACTGGCAATGGTCTGGAATACATAATATGTTGACCACTTCCAATATCCTTTTGGCCAAAGCAGCTATTGATGATGAAATCTAGCACCATCTCCAGTGTACTAGCCCTGCCTTCGGCTGCCTGAGGAAAAGAGTATTCGAGGACAACAACATTAGCTCGGACACCAAGATCATGGCTTACAGAGCTGTGGTGGTTCCCGCACTCCTATGTGACTCTGAGATGCGGACTGTCTACAGCAGATACCTCAAGGCACTGGAAAAGTATGACCAATGCTTCCTGTACAAGATCCTGCAAATCCGCTGGGAGGACAGATGCACTAACACCAGCTTCCTTGACCAGGCCAACATCCTCATCATCGAGGCACTGACTACCCTTGATCAGCTACGATGGGCTGGGCACATCATCTACATGACCAATACAAGAGTCCCCAAGCAGGTGCTGTATTCCCAGCTTCGAAACTGCAGGTAAGCTCCAGGTGCTTAGGTTGTAGACTTGCTCACCAAGCCGGTGTGTTTGATTGCAGACGTTTCATCACTCTGCTCGGTGACATCATCAGTGTGCCTTCGGTGAAGCGTTGGTATTCTGTGCCACTTGTTATTTGTATGCCTCGATTTGTTGGGCTGGTTGGCATGACTTCCGGTTCTGTTTTTCATTGGTTTGTATGTCAGGCCCAGTTCAATGCGTTTGTTGGTGGAGTCCTGGTTGGAATGCCAGGCTTCCAGGAATTCCCTAGCATGTCTCTGTTAAGCTTGTGCTATTATGGATGTGTTGTCCCATTCAAATTCATGTCTCTCTTTGTCTGTGTATATCGAGACCACTGGTCTTTGGGTCAGCATGGACAAGTTGGGCTGAATGACTCACTTTCTATGGTTCAATGATTCTATGGAGTCTGGACTGAGAACACTCGAACCAAATGCCTGATTGTAGTCAAACCCTTGGACTGATCCCGCGGGCTGCCAGGACTTCCTGACTGGTGGGTGTCTCCATGGACCTCACTAGGGACCACTGCTCTCAGACTTTCGAGTCCTAGCCATTTGCTTGCGGCATGTCCTTCCCCCAGAAGCTGCTGACTTATAGTGCAGTTGTCACACTGATGCTGCAATACACCATAGTGAGATATCTGGCCCCTTGAATGAAAACTGCTCCAACTGCCTTGTTTGGTGACTGTGCTAAAAGGCAAGACAAGGTAAAGCATGGCAAGACAAGCCAGGACAGCTATGCTGAGAGCAGGCAGTCAGATGCTAAGTGAGTGAGTGTTAAGAGACCAAACGAGCAGCCGAGATGTAGCCTGGTCCAATCTGAGACCTGGATATCCCCATATGCAAAGCGCCTGTGCAGTGGCATTTCAATGCCATTTGCTGATGTGCCCCAAAGTGCAGCTTTAAAGTGCTGAAACTTCTTGGAAGTGGACAGGAGAGGTGCCGTGAGGATTCTCTAAGGCCGACAGGGTCAGATGCCAACTTAGTGGGAACGGGGCTGGTGGTAGAATTAGAAGCAGTATATTAACGAGACAACATTTGTTGTTAATTAAACTGTTAACAAATAAAAATTCCCAATAAAAGGCAGCACACCGCAGCCTAGTGACAATCTCACTTTGATGCCCAGAATCCTGTTTATAAACATTACAAGTTGTGTCTGATGTCAAGAAGGGTCTTGCCTGACTTGCAATATTATTCTTCTCCATTTCTCACGGCAGTCTACATTGTTCAAGCCTGTATAAGAATCCACCCAGAGTTCCTCTGTTATCTCTCCACAGGTGCTGCCAGGCCTGTTGGCTTTCCCTAGCACTTTTTAAACTTATTATTTCAGATTTCCAGCATCCACTGAATTCTGTTGTTATTCTTTGTAGGATTGAGTTGAGACCAAGATGAAACAGTTAATGGATTGAAATTGGAACCAAGTCAATTCCTTTGCATGGGGAGCTGATAGCCCAGTGGTATCATCGCCAGACTATTAATCCAGAGACTTTGTGATTCTCTGGGGACCTGGGTTTGAATCCTACCATGACAGATGGTAGAATTCGAATTCAATAAAAATTTGGAATTGATGATGAATTAATGTATAATGATGGCCATGAAAACATCGTTGCTTACCTCCTTTGCTCAGACCTTTTGAGTTTAGGAGTTGGGACGTCATGTTGATGTTGTACAGGGTGTCGTGTGGCCTCTTCTGGAATACTGTGTACAATTCTGGTTGCCCTGTTATAGGAAAGATATTATTAAATTGGAGAGGATTCAGAAAAGATTTACCAGGATGTTGCCGGGAATGGAGAGTTTGAACTATAAAAATAAGCTGGATAGGCTGGGACCTTTTTGACTGGAGCATACAGTCATGGAGTAATACAGCATGGAAACAGGCCCTTTGGCCCAAACTGGTCCATGCTGACCATGGTGCCCACTCAGCTAGTTCCAATTGCCTGCATTTGGTCCGTATCCCTCTAAACCCTTCGAATCCATGTACCTATCCAAATGTTTTTCAAATGTTGCTGTTGTGCCTGCCTCAACCACTTTCTCTGGCAACACATTTCCTATACACACCACTCTCTGTGTCAAGAAGTTGCCCCTCAGATCCTTCTTAAATCCATCCCTTCTCACCTTAAAGACCTTAATTCCTTAATACCTCCTGCTAAACACCTTAGTAGGAGGTTGAGGAGTGACCTTATAGAGACTTATAAAACTCTGAGGAGTACTGACCAGGTGAATAGCAAGGGTCTTTTCCCTAGGGTGGGGGAGTTTAAAAATAGGGGGTATATTTTTACGGTGAGAGGAGAAAGCTTTAAAAAGAACATGAGGGGCAATGTTTTTATACAGAGAGTGGATCGTGATTGGAATGAACTTCCAGAGGAAGTAATGGGTGCAGGTATAGATACAACATTTAAAAGACATTTGGTAAGTACATGAACAGAAAAGATCTAGAGGAATATGGGCCAAATGCAGGCAAGTGGGACTAGTTTAACTTGGGAACATGGTTGTTATGGACTAGGTGGACTGAAGGATCTGTCTCTGTGCTCTATGACTCTATGATTGTTGGGGAAGAGCCCATCTGGTTCACTAATGTCTGCTCTGGCCTAAATGTGATTGGCTACTAGATGCCCCAGGCAATAAATGCTGGCCTAGCCAGTGACACCCACATCACGTGAATGAATAGTTTAGTAATTCCAAATCCCCAACTGAAAAGGAATGGGAAACCTCCTACTGCTTAATGCATTAAATTTGCTGATTTTAGCTTCTAAAACACTGGAATACTCCTGCGATGTTAATAACCTATGGGCTATGGTGCCCTTTTACAGGGACAAGGTATGGATGTGTAAATGGAAAGTCCATCATGGGGGCTAGATATTAGATTGATATAAGCATAGGGGGAGAGGGAGTTCGCTGTGTGTGTCTAACTAACAGCTGACCATAAAAAGACACATGGATTTATGTATGTATGTATTTATTCATTAAATTTTATTGTTACATATACTCGAGTACAGGAAAATAGGATTACAGTGAAAAGTGTACAAAGTCACCATTCTCTGGCATCATTTTAGAATATAAAAGGAAGTATTGAAAGACAGAAGCTGAAATGAAAGAAACAGCTAAAAGAAAAGGAGAGATTCGGGTCACTCCCCCCACCTCCACCATGAGTCCTTGCTGTCAGACAAACGAAGCCACAAAGTCCATCCCAAAGTCTGCGATCTCACAGCTGCCCTGAGACCTGCATGCCGTAGCAGTCAGAACTCTACCACCTCCACTGTCGAGTTACCCAGTGCCAGCCAAAGCCTGAAGCCACACTGCTGCCACTAGAACCATGTGGCCATTTTTCAACGCCATGTTGGGCGGGATCTTCAATTTGATATGAATTTGGAGAAAGAAAAGCAAGATATTTGTTTTTATACAAGATAAGGGTGTGAATAACATGTCACACCTCGTCATTGAGGTGTGAATAACATGTTAATATATGGATTGAGAATTGGTTACTCAAAAGAAGGCACAGAGTAGCAGGAAATAGAATTTGGAAGCCATGAAGCTGTAATTATGGGGTTTGGAGGGTAAAATAACATACAGAGACTGACATCCCATCACCAAGTCACCCTTTACCTATACATGCTCAGTACATGGGCTCTGACCAGCCAGCTCAGAGCCAGTCCATAGACTGAGGAGACTCTCTGAGATTTCTGTTTGTATCTGTCTGTCAGGGCTCCCGGATTGGCCCAGGTTAAAAATCCCAATCAAGGATCTCGTAGTCAATGGATCCACCTGGCCCTGGTTCCCATCACTACAGGGGGGATTCAGTCTTGGAGTCTCAGCATTTTACAGTATACACAAATAACTTACATGAAGGTATTTGGGATTGCTATGGCTCAATGGTAGCATTCCTAGTCCCACCTGCTCCAGAGATGTGTCATAACATCTCCAAACAGGTTGATTAGAAAAATATCTAGATTGAGAGTAATGCATCTAAACCTGTTAACAATATAAAATTAGGTAGGTGTAAATACATCAGGAGAACACAAAGAAGCTGCAAAGGAATTTATATATAACTAACTGAATGGGCAATAAGGTGGCAGATGGCCGAAGGGCCTATTCCATGTTCTAAAATGTGAGCAAATGCGGGACTGTTCAGTTGTAGGAACAGCAAAGAAGTTTTTTTTATTGAATGATAACATTTAAAAATTTGACAGAGATTTGAATGTCCACATGCAGAATATGGCATTTTTAAGGTAATAAAAAAATGCCCAAGACGCTGCATAGCAACAACATACTAAATCAAAAGATTGACACTGAGCCATATAATAGGTAAAATGCCAAAAAGCTTGGCCAAAAAGACAGGTTTTGAGGTGGAAAGTTGAATGGAGGGAACTCCAGAACTTAAGCTGAAGCTTCTGAAGGCACACTCATAAAGCTGAATAAGGAAATAATAACTTTTAATAAGTACATCCATCTCTGCTTTCAGGCCAATCTCCATATAGCAACCTGCTCTCAGTTTGACAACGATGGCTAACGAAGAAACAGAATTTGGGTCAGGGACCAAAAACAACGGCTTCATTCTTCCCAATATTCAGTTAAAGGTTTTAAATGTCTAATTAGCAGTCTGTAATGAGAGGCAGTGGAGGAGTCAAGATTGGTGCTGGTGACGTAGAGGTGGAACTTGCACATGTGCACTGAAACTAGTGTTGTGCTTTGAGATGATGGGTAGCTTTAAGTGAGAAGTTAGAGGGGGCAAGGTTTCTTTCAATAGCGCAAGAACAAGAAGGATCCCAAATGCAAGTGATACTGATACTACTGGATAAAAATTGAACTAAGTGAGGGAATTTCCCCAACAGAATCACGGATGATACTGTCAAACATTAGATAAGTGTTGTAAACATGGACTAACTGAGCACTGTCAGTATGCTGCCCATTATGGACAGCTGTTCTCTAATCCATTTCCGAGCATGGGGTGTGCAGCTGACAACCACTGATGATATCAGCTTTTGCAAATTGAATACATCCGCACAGCACCATTTTGACATGACACTAAGTAAACAAATGTTTACATCCTACACGTCTCATGCAGGATGCTTTCATAGTATCAATGAAGAAGGCACCTACAGGTCCTATATTCCCTGCAGAAGGCACCATGCAGTTTCCTTTTCAATTGTAATTCCAAGTGCAAACGTCATACAGACCATGACCTTTACTTTCTTTCTTCCATTACAGACAAGGCCAGTATTTGTCTCCTGAGAATTTTGTATGGTTCAATAAGGTCACTTCTCATTGTTCTAAACTCCAATGAGTACAGTCTCAACCTGCTCAACTTCTCCTCATAAGACTATCCCTCCATACACGGGATCAACCTGGTGAACCTTCTCTAGACTGCCTCCAATGCCAGTATATCTTCCCTTGGATAATGGTTCCAAAACTTTTCACAGCATTCCAGCTCTGGTCTGCCTAGTGCCCTGTATAGTTTTAACAAGACCTCCCTACTTTTACACTCCATTCTCTTTGAAATAAAAGCCAACATTTCCATTTGCCTTCCCTATTTCCTACTGAACGTCATGCTAATGTTTTTATGATTTATCCATGAGGACTCCTAAATACCTCTGTGCTGCAGCTTTCCACAGTCTTTCTCCTATTTAAGCAACATTCAACTCCTGTGTCTTCACTTTGCCAAAGTACATAGCGTCACAATTTTCCACGTTAAATTTCGTCTGTTAACATTTTTCCCACTCTCTTAACCTGTCTATATACCTCTGCAGACTGTCATCCTCACCATTTGTCTTCTCACTTGTGTGTCATCTGCAAATTTGACTATTGTATATTCACTTTCCTATATATTGTAAATAATTGTGGCCCCAGCAATGATCCCTGTAGCATTCCACTAGTTACAGGTTGCCATTCTGAAAATGCCCCTCTACTCCAATTCTCTGTCTTCTATTAGCCAGCCAAATTTCACGACTTCTAACACCGTGGGCTTTCATCTTATTAAATAGCCTCATGTGCGGTACTGTATCAAACACCTCTTAAAATTTCAAATATATTACATGCACATTTCTGGACTAAAATCTTAAAATTATCAGAAAGTGATTGCCATGTCTAGTGCAGAACTCGAGTTCAATATGTTGAAACGTTTCCTTTCAGAAAAGCAACAAATTTAGGTAGAGTTATCTCAGATTCTGCAGGATCAGCAGTTCCTACTATCTCTGTAACAAATTTAGGTACAATTTTAAACATCAACAGAACGTAACTGAAAAGTAATTATTGTAAGAGATCACCTCCCCAGTTCAGGCGACCGACTCCAAGCTGGCTTGGTGAGCAAATGTCAGCCTTGGTGCGGATATTTCAGTTTCATTTAGAATAATCCTGGCCACTTCCAGAGGAGATGAGAGAAATCTGTCATTTTTTTTTTCCTGCTCGTCATGAAGGAATTGATATGTTTTTACTTTTCTAGTGGACTGATATCTGGTCTGTTGCCCAGTTGCTTAGGAAAGAATCTAAAATCATGAAATTACCTTGGGTAAGTCAAGGCCTTTGTCCAGATAATGTTGGATTTTGAACATGGTATCTTTAGATCTGAGATTTCAAACTGACTCATCTTCATGGAAACTGTGGAATTTAGAATGCAGGACTTGGCAAGTGCTGCTTTGTAATTGTTTTAAGAGGCAGTGGGTTTACTAGATCAGCAGTATTAAACACAATACTGGCATTTTACATGTCATGCTTCTTTTGTGTAAGAAAGTAAATGGATTGAATTCCCCTTAAATTCACAGCTAAATTAAAATCATTGATGAACAGTGGCAAAAAGACCTGCCTTTGGTCAGTCTTCAGAAGCAACTCTTCCAAATCTGAATCTCAGCAAGTAAAATCGAGTTCACAATACTGACTTCATGGGTTTGCATTATGCCATGACTTCAAATAACCCTTCTTTTTCCACTTCATTGGATAGCTGCGCCCTCTAGTGTACCCCTGAGCATTTCAAGCTAGAACTGAAAGTCTCAGGAATAATCCTGAGCTGTCCTTACAGCTGCTAAAGTTATGTTGAGGACCCTTTACTAAGCAGGGAATGGACAAGAACTCCTGGTTCTACATCACTCTCTCTCAATCCGTGTAGCACAAAATTTAGGTGGATTGGCTATACTAAATTGCCTGTGGTATTCAAGGATGTGCAGGCTAGGTGGATTAGCCATGGTAATGGGGATAAGGTGAGATGCTGTTTGGAAGATCAGTGCAGACTCAATGAACAAAAATGACCTCTTTGTGTAGGGATTCTATGAAAATTGGACCTTTTAGGAAGCTAAACTGGTGATTTGATCTTGTAAGACAGTCCCAGTATGTTAAGTTCAGAATCAGAATGGCAGGGTTCTGGTCACTATGTCAAGTTTATCAAGTGAGCGACTGAGAGGCATTGAGCTGAGTTGATCACTGGTTTATTCTGGGTTAGCTGCCTTTACTTTGTCTTGAAATTTAGCTTTGTTACAGCTTGTGTCAGCTAACTTAAGAAGCGAAAATCCATGAGTTAAGAACATAAGAACTAGGAACAGGAATGGGCAAATTAGCCTCTTAAGCCTGCTGTGCCATTTAATAAGCTCATCTCTGACTGAACACAATTTTGCCATAACCCTTTACTAATTACAAATCTGTCCGACATCCTCTGCATTCTTGGGGAGTGAATTCCACAGATTCCCGACCCTTTGAGAGAAATAATTCCTCCTCATCTCCACTTTAACAATGTTACCTCCTATCTAAAACTACGACCTCCTGTTCTAAGCTGCTTTACATGAGGAAAAACCATTTCTACGTCTATTTTGTCAATCCCCTTTAGCATCTTAAATCCTTCAATGAGATCTCCTCTCATTCTTCAAAATTCCAGACAGCATAAGCTTAAACTGCTCAATCTCTCTTCATGTTATAGCTGAACAGGGTATTGGGCACTTTTGGAATGCTGCATTCAGCTCTGGTCTCCCTGCTACAGGAAAGTTGATGTGAAACTCGAAAAAGTTTAGAAAAGATTTACAAGGATGTTGCCAGGGTTGGAGGGTTTGAGCTATAGGAAGAGCTGAATAGGCTGAGGCTATTTTCACTGGAGCATTGGAGGCTGAGGGGTAACCCTGTGGAGGGGCATGGCTAGATTAAATAGTCAAGATCTTTTCCTCAGGGTAGGGGGTTCAAAACTAGAGGGTATAGGTTTAAGATGGGAAGAGAAAGAGTTAAAAGGGAACTGATGGTAACTTTTTCATGCGGAGGGTGGTGCGTGTATGGAATGAGCTGCCAAAGGGAAGTGGTGGAGGCTGGTACAATGGAACATTTACAAATCATCTGGATGGGTGTATGAATCAGAAGGGTTTAAAGAGATATAGGCTGAATGCTGACAAGTAGGGTTGGTTCAGATTGGAATATTTAGTTGGCGCGAACAAGTTGGACTGAAATGTCTGTTTCAGTGCTGTACGTCTCTATGGCTGTATGAGTCTAAGACAAACCCTCATCTCTGGAATCGATCAAGTGAACCTCCTCTGACTGTCTGCAATGCAACTACCTCCCTCCTCAAGTGAGGGGATCAAAACAGTACACAACAACCTGTGCACAATAGTGCAGTTTCTGGCCTTGCTCATATGCGGCAACGCTACCCTATTTTAATACCGTATTTCTTTAGCAATCAATGCTCAAATTCCATTTGCCTTCCTTATTACCTACTGTACCTGTGAACTAGTTCTCTGTGATTCGTGCACAGGGACACACCCTGCACTGAAGCTAGATGAAGTTTTTTTCTCCCACTTAGAATCTGTCCAGAGCAGGAAATGGCCGTTTGACCCAAAGATCTTTGCACTGAGCCTTCAAAACTAGAGGGTATAGGTTTAAGATGGGAAGGGAAAGAGTTAAAAGGGAACTGATGGTAACTTTTTCATGCGGAGGGTGGTGCGTGTATGGAATGAGCTGCCAAAGGGAAGTAGTGGAGGCTAGTACAATGGAATGTTTACAAATCATCTGGATGTGTGTCTGAATCGGAAGGGTTTAAAGAGATATGGGCTGAATGCTGACAAGTAGGGTTGGTTCAGAATGGAATATTTAGTTGGCGCGGACAAACTGGACTGAGCCAGCCTCCCACTGTTCCCATAACCCTACAATTACTATGGGGAATCTATTAGCCTGCACACCGGGAGTAAATCATACAGACACGGGGAGAACATGCAAACTCCACACAGACAGTCGCCCGTGGCTGGAATCAAACCAGAGTCCCTGGCGCTCTGAGACCGCAGTGCTGACCATTGAGCTATCATATCGCCCCTGAATTTCTCTCCATTTAGAAAATAAGTTGCCTTCCTATTCTCCTGACCAAGATGGACAAAACCTCATACTCATCCACATTAACCTTCATCTGCCAAATTTTGGCCCATTCACCTAACCTATTCATATCCACTTTTTTTTAAAAAATGACTTCTTACTACTTCACTGCAATTTATTTTCCCACCTATTTTGGAATTCTGCAATTTTGACTGTAGTACCTTCTTTCCTTGCGTCGAAATAGTGAACATAGATTGTAAATGGTTGTGACCTGAGGATCGAACCCTGTGGCACCCTACCAGTTCTGTCTTGACAACAGAAAAGAAATACTTATTTATCCTGACTATCTGCTTTGTTTTGGTTCAACTGTAGCTTAATAGTATTTTTATGCTGGTTCACAAGATTCAAGTTCCATTCCAAGGCTTTAGAGCCAAAATTAAGGCCTTTAGTGCAGTAATGAGTTCTATCTTTTGGGTGAGGTATTACTCTGAGATGCCTTCTGCCAAATTGACTGGATGAAAAATATCTTGTGGCACTATTTTAGGGGAGGCAATGGCCTAGCGGTATTATCGCTGGACTGTTAATCTAGAGACCCAGATAGCGTTCTGGGGGACTCAGGTTCAAATCCCAACATGGCAGATGGTGGAATTTGAATTTAATAAAAAATAGTACTGGAATTAAGAATCTAATGATGACTGTGAATTCATTACTGATTGTCAGGAAAAACCCATCTGGTTCACTAATGTCCTTTAGGGAAGGAAACTGCCATCCTTACCTGGTCTGGCCTACATGTGACTCCAGACCCACAGCAATGTGGTTGACTCTTAAATGCCCTCTGGGCAATTAAGGATGGGTAGTAAATGCTGCCTGGCTGGTGACACCCTCATCCCACAAATGAATAAAGACGGAAAAAAGCAGCCCATTATTTACTGTCTATGACCTATCCCTCCGTCCACTTTGCAAAAATAGATTTTTCATTGTAATGTTGGAATTTGTGTGAGCTTGCTGACTACTAATTAGCTAACATAGTTCCTACATTACAACAATGACTAACGTTGCACCTCATGGGACATGAAAGATATTATAAACTGTTAAGACCTGCACATTTGAGATAACAAGCATGGGGCTGGATGAACACAACAGGTCAA
>JAHRHZ010000028.1:159290-194417 GCA_024137785.1 Ginglymostoma cirratum
ACACACACACACACACACACACACACACACACACACACACACACACACACAGTCGCCCAAGTTTGGAATCAAACCCAAGTCGCTTAGGTTGTGAGGTAGCAGTGTTAACCACTGAGCCACCATGCCAGCCTTTCGTGACGGAAGCAGAAAGAGCTCACAATTCCTATAACTTGACTTTCCCCTTCCTGAGCTAAGGAAGCCAAATCAAAGGTTTCTCTAGATGTCCAGATACAGTGATGTCATCAAGCAAAATAAGCATCCAATTGCACTGAAGTGTTCCCACAGACAGCAAACTAAAAGGTTAAAACCGCTGGATCTGCTTCGCTTTTAATTACATTTTATCAAGGAAGAAATGAATAAAGTAAATGCTTGGGACATTTTTATGTGATTATGCGAGGCACTTCAGCATTATAAACAACATTTTCCTTCGATTTGCTTTCGATCATAAGATTTGTCAACATGATGACAAACTCTGACATTCCACAAATGTAAAATTAGTTTGCCGTGGCTAATGAGACTTTTCAGTAGTAAATATGAAATTGGTTTCATTGAAAAATCCAGTTGTATTCCATTCAACTGTATGTTTTTTTCAATGGTTTTTACACCAAAATGAATGATGTAAAATGTTATGTTCTCATTAGATCAGCGATTTCCAATTTATTTCAGAATGGGAAGGCCCTCAGAAGTGCAGAGAATATTTGTTTTGATTACTTCATCCACTGCAAAATGTAATTATAAGCATCACTAACCGGAACTTAACTTTAAATTAGGGGAGGCAATGGCCTAGTGGTATTATCTCTAGATTTTTTTTATTATGCTAGAAACTCAAGCAACCTTCTGGGGACATAGGTTCAAATCCAGCCAATGCAGATAGTGGAGAAAAGCCCATTTGGTTCACTAATGTCTTATAGAGAAGGAAATCTGCCATCCTTACCTGGTCTGGCCTACATGTGACCCTCAACCCACAGTAATGTATTTGACTCTTATCTGCCTTCTGGGCAATTAGGAATGAGCAATAAAGGCTGGCCTAGCCAGTGATGGCCACATCCCATGAGTGAATGAAGAAATAAAGACTTCTGGATTTCTACAATTTAACTGCACACGTGCAGTATTTGGAAGTCAGATTCAGCAGGGTAGTAATGACAGCACTGAGAGTTTAACCATCATTATTCTTGCTAAGTTCAGGCCATTAACTTCCTAAAGGGTGCAGTATGGTAGACATTGCGATATGGGAGATTATTTCTCCTAGTGTTGGCATCCAAGCAAGGTGTCTTAATTACAGGATATGGGATCAGTCACTGAGGAGAAACATCTTTACTCAAAATGTTATGAGCATTTCAAGTGATGTGAAGCTGGAAAAGCACAGCAGGTCAGAGAGCATCTGAGGAGCAGGGAAGTCGGCTTCGGGCCGAAACCCTTTGTCAAGACTGGAGAGCAGGATGGGAGCCCAGAAATGAATAGAGGCGGGGGAGGGTGGAGCTGGGGGAAGGGTAGATGGGATGGTGATAGATGCATGCAGGTAAGGATTTATTGTGATTGGTCGGTGGGAACGGTGGAGTGGATAGCTGAGTAGGAAGATGGGCAGGTTGGGTCGTGTCAGGGAGGCGAGGAGGAGGTGAGGGCTGGACATGGGATAAGGCTGGTGGTGGAGGGATTTTGAAGCTGGTGAAGTCAATATTGAGGACATTGGGCTGTAAGCTCCCAAGGTGAAATATGAGGTGTTGTTCCTCCGGTTTACGTTTGGCCTCACTCTGACAGTGGAGGAGGCCAAGGATGGACAAGTTGCCAGCGGAGTGGGAGGGGGAATTAAAATGGATGGCTACTGGAAGATCAGGTTGGTTGGTGCATGCAGAGTGCAGATGGTTCGTGAACCAGTCCCCAAGCCTGCATTTAGTCTCCCCGACAGAGAGGAAACCACACTGGGGGCAACAGATGCAATACATCAGGTTGGATAAAGTATAGGTAAATCTCTGCTGGATCTGGAAAGATTGTTGTGTCTTGGATGGAGGTGAGGGGGAGGGGTAGGGGGAGAGGCAGGCGTTGCACCTCTTATAGGGAAAGTTAGTCGGTGTGGTGGAGAAGTTGGTGGGAGTGCAGAACTAATGAGGGAGTCACGGAATGAATGGTCACTGTGGAAAGTGGACAGGGGTGGGGAGGGAAATATCTTTTTGGTGGTGGGCTCTGATTGTAGGTGGCGGAAGTGTTGGAAGATGATGCATTGTATTTGGAGGTTGGTGGGGTAGTACATGATGACTAAGGGGACTCTATCTTTATTGTTGTTGGGGGAAGGGGGTTTGAGGGCAGAAGCGAGGGGAATGGAGGAGATGCGGTTGAGGGTATCCTTGATGACAGAGGAGGAGAAATTCCGGTCCATAAAGTCGGAAGATATCTGAATGGCCTGAAGTAAAACGCTTCATCCTGGGAGCAGATGCGGTGCAGGCGGAGGAATTGAGAGTATGGGAGAGCATTTTTGCAGGGTGGTGGGTGAGAGGAGGTGTAGTCAAGGTAATCAGTAGGTTTGAAATAGATGTCAGTGGTGAGTCGGTTTCTGGAGATGGAGACAGAGAGGTGCAGGAAGAGGAGGGAGGTGTCAGAAATGGTCAGGTGAATTCGAGGGCGGGGTGGAAGGTGTTGGCAAAGTTGATGAACTGTTCAAGCTGTGAACATTTCAGATTTCCTACTCTACAAAAGTGTGGACATTCATTCATTCGAGAGGGTTTTTTTAAATTCATTCATGGGATGAGGGCGTCACTAGTGAGACCAGCATTTAATGACCATCCCTAATTGCCCAATTGTTGAGAGTCAACCACATTGCTGTGAGTCTGGGGTCATGTATAGGTAAGACCAGTTAAGGATGGCAGTTTCCTTCCCTGAAGGACATCAGTGAACCAGATGGGCTTTTACTGACAATCAGCAATGGATTCATGGTCGTCTAAATGCCAGATTTTTTTTATCACTGCATTCAAATTCCACCATCTGCCATGAGTGGATTCCAGCCTGGTTCCCCAGAACATTACCTAGGTCTCTGGGTTAACAGACCACTGGGCCGTAACCTCCCTTTCGCTTTAAGTAAATCAAGGAAATGGGGTAACATGAAAAAAGGCCGAGCCGAAATAAAAGGCCAGGCCCGATCTTACACAATGGCAAAGCAAGCTTGAATGGCTGAATGGTGTACTGTTTCTTTTCCTTATGTTTTGTCTGTAAGTGGTTGCCTATGTTTTAACTGACTTGCTTACAGGAGTCTAAATCAGGGCCTTGATTGACCTAATTTTAGAATGAAAATGATATTCAAATAATGAGTAAAGCGTCCTTCAAAGGAGATCAAAGACAGATGAGCGGCTTTGACTTCAAAGCAATATGAACAATTCAAATTTGTTTATTTTCATTTGAATTTCCAAAGTAAGAAGATGTTTTGTTTTGTCAGGGCATCTCTTGTCAATAGTTCTAAATTAATAGAGATTGAGCTCCCTTTTCCATGACAAGGCTGCAGGCACCCAGTTACTTACACCTGGAGTTTTGCAATGACAGAGAGCCTTCTTCTCATTATAGAAATGGCAGATGAGACAGGAAGGCAGAATTCCCACCACCATAAGCTATAATCTTAGCAGTGGCAGAAATGGGGTTAGTTTGCATTTTGTACATGTCCATTACCTGGACTCAGCTGAAAGCTGCAGCTAGGAAACCAGTCTGAAGAAGCGTCCAGGCCCGAAATGTCAACTTTGCTGCTCCTCTAATGCTGCCTGGCCTGCTGTGTTCCTTCAGCTCCACACTGTGTCATCTCTGACTCCATCATCAGCAGTCCTTGCTAGCTCCCAAAAGTCACATGACACCAGGTTAAATCCAACAGGTTTATTTAAAATCACAAGCTTTCTGAGCGCTGCTTCTTCATCAGGTCACCTGACAAAGGAGCAGCGCTCTGAAAGCTTATGACTTTAAATAAACCTGCTGGACTATAACCTGGTGTTGTGTGACCCCCCGCCTTTGGCCATTCCAGTCCAACACTGGAACCTCCACATCATGGCTAGGAAATCAACAACTGTTTCCACTTCTGTCAGATTTTGGTGTCGCAAGTCAGTGAAACGTTACCTATGCATTGAATAAACCGAATAGAAACAGATCTGAACTTTGAGGGTTTGTTTTGATTTGATAATTACAGTACTCTTAGAGGAGGTAGGTTGTCCTTTGACATATTATCCTGGGACACCTTTGGAAGCCATAGCATGCCCTTTGAAAAGATAAGGTGCCTTTTGGAAAGCTGTAAAGTAGTTGTGATTGTGCACAAACTTATTAACTGTTAAGCTCATTGGAGCTAAATATAAAATAAACTGTCAAAAAGACCTGTCAAACTGAACTGTCAGAATTGTCAAGGCATTTAAAATATCTGCTCTTTAATTCGTTGAATGGTATTTCTGGGATTTTTAAAAAATACTTGCTACTTCACTCTGTCTGTTACATTAGTGTTTCAAACATTGGATTAGTCCTGCGTAATGTGTTTCTCAGCCTTCCATTATCACAGCCTCCTGCCTGCCATTTTACGGTTTTCTTGAACAGTGCAAATGATTACTGACTGAAATAAGATTATAAATTCCAATCTTGTTGGTATATTATGGATTCTGTAGTTGAAGGAATCTAAATGTAGTAATTGGTCTTTGTTATGAATTAGAGTGCTATTTTTATATAAAGTCTGCAACTCACACTTAGATCTTGATATTATTTACTCTCAGTGTGGGTCTGGAGATCTGCTCGTGCTGTGGAGATTTAACTCCATAGTGTGCATCTTTTGAATTTGAGACATTTGCCACCAAATAGACAGCTTGATTGAGATGTTTGACTTCGACACAGATGGGCAAGAGGGAAGCCATTCTTAAGATGATTCAATGGCTGAATCTGTGGTGGCGAAGGTGTTCAGTTTCCGATCTCTGATACTTAACCCTTTGGGTGTCCATTTCTGGGGTCTTTTTAAGAAACTGTGGGGAGGCTGATGTGGAAAGCTCAGTGACCCAGTAGTGGCGGGGGGGGGGGTGTTGGGAAAACACTGCTCTTTCTTGTTGCTCCTGGCACATAAACAGCACTAGAAAGGTGCTTGTCTCCAAATTACCCTCCTTCTACAGGGTCTTTTGAGGGCTAGGCAATCATCTTGATGATTGGGAAGCCCGCAAAACGAGTTGTAGTGAGGAGTTCCATTGTGACATTGAAATTGCAACTTGTATTTTGAAGTGTGTCGGCTTCTTGTCTGTTTCTCCCGTAATGCTAAGATTTTTTAATCAACCCACCTTCTTTAAAATTCCCATCATTCTTTCAGAAACTAAATTGCGTGTGATTTTAGTGTTATGAACTCATTTTTATATTAGTATGAAGCAAAACAATAGGATTTTACCTCAGGAGTGAAGAGACCATAATCCTTAAATTCTGGCTACATTGTCACTGATATGTTGTAATGATGCACTTCCAGTATTTGTTCAAATACAACAGGGTGCCACAGAGTGAAACCTGGCTGGATTTGAAAATTGCATTCCTAATTCTTCAAAGGTATTATGAAAAGCAAACATGGCACATTTGGGAGAATTAAGAGTGGAATGGAAGTACATTTGAAAATAAATAATGAATTAAGAAATCTACTTAAGAGCTGATAACAAAACAAAATAAAACTCACTTTTAGCTCTTGCACTGACAAAAAGAGGTCCCAACTTCATTTTAGACTTTCAATTTATAATGACTAGATGACTTGAAAGAAATAAGCATAAAATGTATTTTGAACAAAATGTCTTTTTTGAGAAAACAAAACTTGCAGCCAACTTGGGGCTCGGTATCAGAAGTCTGAGCTGAAGCACTGCCTTATCTACCAACTGAGCTAGCCAGGCTTTGTAGGAGCTCTCTGCATAAAGCCCTTTATAGCTTTTCTGCAATTATACAAAATGAGGCACACTCAAGTGTAGGCACTTGGAAATGTTCTTGCAGCAGTTCATTGTTTGGAAGTCATGAAAGCAACTGATATTCTTTCATCCTGGAACTCAGAGGACTTCAGAGATTACAGGGTCATGCTGTCATGCTGATAAAATGGAAGAAATGGTTTTCAACCAGAATATATAGTACATCAGAGGAAATCAAAAATTATTTGAAACCTGACTACTGGCATTCCAATTATTCAGCAGTTTGTTAAACAAGCCCAGTATCAGAGTGTCATTACACCCATCAACTCAATGGCAGAAACTGCTCAGGACACTCTGTGTACCATATGCATGTTTGCAACAATCATCCAGTATCGGTGGAATTTTTTTCATAAATTTACATTCCAACCCTGAAGGCAAAAGGTAACTTGATACAATGTCCCTCCTCACTGTCAAGTAGCACATGCCTGCTTGCAAGTTGAGTTGCATTAATCTCCACATTTAATTTGTGGGTGTGGTAGACGTAAATATTTCTGGATATGGGTGAGAGCTGAAGGAGTGCATTTTATATGTGACTTAAGGTCAGAGATTATTTCTCCACCCATTTCAAAAGTTGAATTCCAGCATTTATTTGTTCATCATCCAACAATTTTCACTCTGCTGCAATTCTATCAGTGATGGTACAATCATCAACAAGTGTCAGCTTTGACTCTTCCGTCTCAGTCAAAAGCTCATACAATTCAAACCTTACTCCAGGCAGCTGTTCGAATGATTTTCTTGACACTTCAGTGCAGGACTGATGTAACGCCGCACTATTGCAGATGTTATCTTCTGGATGAGATGTTAAGCTGAGCTCTATCAGCCTTCTTAAGTATTGGAAAACTTCAAAGCGAGAAAGATCTCGCAGTTTTCTGTTTAATACTAAATCTTCGACCAACATCACTAAAAACAGATTATCTGGTCACTTATCTCATTGCTGTTCATGAGACGTTGTTGTACACAGATTGATTTCTAGTTTCCCCTACATTACAACAGTAACTATATTTCACAAGTGTTTATAGAGCCATACAGCACAGAAGCAGACCCTTCAGCTCGACTTGTCAGCGCCAACTAGACATCCCAATCTGAACTAGTCCCATTTGCCAGCATTTAGCCCATATACCTCTAAACCTTTCCTATTCATATACCCATCCAGATGCGTTTTAGATGCTGTAATCATTCCAGCCTCTATCACTTCCACTGGCAGCTCGTTCCATGTACAACCTACCCTCTGAGCCAAGTGAGCAAGTGAAATTTTGAACAAGAAGGGTCTTTTCAGCTAAATAATGCCATAGTTAGGTGATTTAAACCAAGAATGTTACAACATCTCAGTTTTTGGCCAGGTGGTTGGTTTGTGCATGATGGAATAACGATCATATCACCAGGCTAGCAATCCAGAACACCTGGCTCTGGGCATAGATGCTCAAA
Source organism: Ginglymostoma cirratum (assembly GCA_024137785.1). Lineage (NCBI taxonomy): Eukaryota > Metazoa > Chordata > Chondrichthyes > Orectolobiformes > Ginglymostomatidae > Ginglymostoma > Ginglymostoma cirratum. The sequence goes on from JAHRHZ010000028.1 coordinate 166,646, forward strand.
TCTCACCAAGAAACCTGTATTTAAAAAGCTGGAATAGAAACTATGTAATCATTGTCAATTGTCCTTTTAAAAAAAAGCTATGTGGTTCAGTAATGTGGTTTAGGGAGGGAAACCTGTCATCCTTACTTAGTCTAACCTACGTGTGACTCCAGACCCATAGCCACGTGGTTGACTCTTAACTGCCCTCTGGGCAATTAGGGGTGGGCAATAAATGTTGGCTTAATTAGCGCCACCCATGTCCCACAACCAAATAACAAAAAGGAGGAAAGCAAAATATAGGATTTGGAAGTTTACTCAAATAAAATGATTGAGTGATCTGTTTGTGCATTGTCAGTTCTATAAAAGTGATTGTATTGTCCCTAAGGTTTATTCTTCGTTTCATGGAATGGCTGACTCTCCCACAACTTAGTGTAAGGACTTCAAAACACCAGCTCCCTATTAAGGTGAATGGGGAAGCAAATTGGCAGAATGGGTCTGGTTGGTTTGGATGTCTATCATTGCTGTAGCGTGAAGTGGAGTGTGAACTGAGTCACAGCAGTGTTAAGAAACACAAAAAGCCAAAAGGTCTGCTTGGATTCCAGTCACATCAACTACACAATCGTATGGATTTGGGCTCCATAAATACTTTGTCAGAGAGTCGCACCAACTCTCCCTGTCAGCTCCCTGTCAGTATCATATCCTACACTGTCATTCTCTCCCATATACCTGTAAATAATTCAAATGCTCGTCTCCTACTCTAGCTGCGACTTGAGGCCAGCAGCAACAGATTAAGTTGCCCATTTTCTTCACAGTGGTGTGCCTCAAAGTCTTTGAACATCGAATAAAACAACATGAAAGTGACATTTCTCTCCTATTTCTTTAATATGTTTGTTTCTCACTATTTCCACAACAGGTTTTTCAACAAAGTTCAACAAAGTGTGTAGAAATGGAATGGCAACAAATTAATGACGTATTTGAAGAATGCAATTCACAAGAATTTTGAAAAGCCCCCCAAATCTTTTTGAATCCAATATTGCCCATGAAATTTCAGGTCTAATTCAGATTGAGAAATGGTGCAGAACTCTGGAACATACAATTGACATATGACAACAGCTAAGACCAGTATAAAAAGTATAAGATGGCTCATGTACCAGTGGCAGGACCTCATGGGTGTGCTTGAGTTCAGATAATTGCTGAGTGAAGTAATCGAAGTGTTCAAAATGAGGAAGGGATTCATGATTCCACTGATTCAGAACTGCAATTTCGATGATTGGACCAAGGCTGTAACGGGATCAGACAATGAGTGGTCCCTCGTGAAACTGAAATAGGCATCAGTGAACTGATTATTGCTGAGTAAATGCTGCTTGAAAGTACTGTTGACGACAACTTGCATCACTTCGCTAATGATCAAGAGAAGACTAAAGGGGTGGTCAGTTATCTGGCTTGGATTTGTTTTGCTTCAGGAAGACAGGAAAACATTGGACAATTTTCCACCTTGACAGGTAGATGCCAGTCTTGTAACTACACTAGAATGGCTTGACTTGTTCTGGAGTGTGCTGTCTTTACAGTAACCAGTACTGTCAGTTGTTTCTTGATATCACACGAAGTGAACCAAGTTGGTTGAAGATTAACATTTCTGACACTGGGGATTTCTGAAATAGATAGAGGAAACGAATTAGGAACAGACATAGGCCAGTCATTGTGAGGAGGTGACAGCATAGTGGTTTTATCACACGGGTATTAATCCAGGTGCCTACGTAATGTTCTGAGTACTTGGGTTCAAATCTGGCCATGGTCGAATTTGAACTTAATAAAAATCTAGAATTAAGAGTCTGACGATGACTGTGAATCCATTGCTGATTGTCTGGAAAACCCTATCTGGTTCATTAATTTTTTTTCAGGGAAGGAAACTGGCATCCGTACCTGATCTGGCCTACCTGTGATACCAGACCCACAGTGATGTCATTGACTCTCAACAGCCCTCTGGGTAATTAGGTGCAATAAATGTTGGCCCAGCCAGAGATGCCCACATGCCATGAATGAATGAAATAAAAGCCCCTTTTTTTTACCTGCACCACCATTTAAGAAACTTAATACCCAATCTGACTCTGGCCCCATGTCCACAGTCCTACTTACCCCGATACATGTTAACCCCCTAAATAGTCAAGTGTCAATGTATCTATCTCTATCTTAAAAATATTTCAATAACCCTACCTCTGATGGTCTCTGTGAAATACAGTTCCAAAGACTCACAGCCCTCAATGAGAAAGATTATTCCTTCTCTCCATCTTCAATGGATCACCCCCTAATTTTAAACTTTGTCCCTTAGTTTGAGTAACATCTAGCATCATTCGTTGTCTGGCTGGAGATGGTCATCAATATTACAGAGCAGATGTTATAGGCTCCCCGCTTGTTGAGGATGGGGATATTTGTGGAACCTCATTACCTGCTCTCTAATTTGCTTCTCTTTTCTTCTGACATGGACAGCATATTTTCGAGGTGGGTGAATGAGTGCAGCTGTCAGAAACCTTGCCCAAATGAATACTGTTCTATGAACGTGAACAGTGAATTCAGGAAAGATTTTAAATCATATGGGACGTTACAACTGAGTCTGATCTAGTCAGTTATTTAAAAACTGAAAGAACTACAGATGCTGTAAATCAGGAACAAAAACAGAAGCTGCTGGGAAAGCTCAGCAGGTCTGGCAGCATCTGTGAAGAAAAAATCAGAGGAGGAAGGGTCACCGTACCCAAAACATCAATGATAGAATCCCTACAGTGTGGGAACAGGCCATTCAGCCCAACAAGTTCACACTGCCCCTCTGAACAGCATCCCACCCAGATGCATCCCCATCCCCCTACCCTTTCCTTGTAACCCTGCATTTCCCATGTCTAATCCACCTAATTTACACATCTCTGAACACTATGGGCAATTTAGCATGGCCAATCCACCTAGCCTGCACATCTTTGGACTGTAGGAAGAAGCCAGAGCACCTGGAGGAAACCTACGCAGACATGGGGAGAAGAACAAACTCCACACAGACAGTCGCCCAAGGGTGGAATCAAACCTGGGACCCTGGTGCTGTGAGGCAGCAGTGCTAACCACTGAGCCACCGTGCTATCCTCTCTGGTTTTATTTCTTCACAGGTGCTGCCAGACTAGCTGAACTTTTCCTGCAACTTCTGTTTTTGTTCCTAGTTAATTATTTAATTGTCCAAAATCATTCACGACCAACATTCCCTCTGATTTTCTTGGTGGTTGTACAGACCTCCGAAGCCTGTATGTGACAATGACTTCTGGGAACAAAAATCAGTGCACGCTTGGAATGCTAATGCATTCGTAGCAACTGCACACACACTGCTTAGAAAAGTGTTGTTCACAGCTGTATGTATTAGGACAGTAGAGATTAGATCTAATCCTTTGGGGTGTTGTGGTGCAGGGGTATTGTCGCTACCGCTGAGCTAGGGGAGGCCTGAGTTTGAGTCCTTTTATTCATTCACGGGATGAGGGCATTGCTGGCCAGGCCAACATTTATTGCCCACCCCTAAATGGCCAGAGGACAGTTGTGAGTCAGTCACATTGCTGTGGGTCTGGAGTCACATGTAGACCAGACCAGGTAGGGATGACAATTTCCTTCCCAAAGGGCACCAGGTGGGTGTTTCCCGACAATTGGCAATGGATTCATGGACATCAGTAGACTCTTAATTCCAGATATTTATTGAATTCAAATTCCACCATCTGCTTTGGTGGGATTTGAACCCAGATTCCCAGAACATTACCTACATCTCTGGATTAACAATCAAGCAATGATACCACTAGGCCATTGCCTCCCCTAGAGCCCTACCTGCTCCAGAGGTGCATAATAATGTCTCTGAACAGATTGATGGGTAAATATCTCGATTTAATCCTTTGGTTTTGAGATTCTTTGGCTCCAAGTATTGCATTCTACTTCCACTGCTTGGCACACAAGCAATTCTGTGTAGCTTCAACATATTGACACCTTATTTTCTTCTGATGTTTCTCCTGGCCTGCCTTCATACATTCTTAATTGAACTAAGATAGATCCCTTGGCTTGTTGATAATGCTCGTGTAGGAGATATGCCAGGCCATAAGGTTATAGGCTGTTTGAGGTCAATTCTACTGCTGCTGATGGCCTCATGGATGGATTGTAAGTCAAATTGGCATCCGTTTAGAAGCAACAATGCACAGTAAATAGCCTGAGCATTCTGTTCAGGAATTAGCATTTAGCTCTTCATTATTTTATAGTTGAGGCTGGAATATTTTTAGAACAAATTTCATTTAACGGGTTTAGTAAAGACTGAAAGAAATTTAATTTCCCCGAATAACTTCTTCACAGAATGAAATTTCATACCTTGATATTTTATTAATATTAGTCAGCCTCTGATCTTACTGTATTACACCAGTTTGTTATTTTACAGATGAAGTGTCACCTTGTGTAGCTGATAGCTTATTTGAAGCAGTAAGTTTTACCCAGATATGAAAACAAATTTAATAGTCCAATGGGAAATAATAACCAAGGAGAAAACATTAGAAGGGAAAATACGCAGAGTCAGCAGGAAACAAGAAAAAGAGTGACAGTGTTGTTTGCAAAGTGCCCTGAGTACGGAGCAATAAATACAGGCACTGAAATAAGGAAGTGTGTTCAAAGATGGTGAAAGGACAGCCTGAACCATTAAACGTGGCAATTTTGAGCAAATTCCAACCCGATTAATAGAGAAGGCCCTCTGAATATGTTGATGATTCAAAGTTCTTACCAATGAAAGTGGGGGCTTGCAGAAAATGTCTTCCTCCATCATACTGGACCAATGACTTCTTTACATCTTTGCCCCTTCCAGCTCTTGAACCTAAGAACAAAAAGAAGGCCTTCTGCTCTAAAAGATGGAATATTACCATTAGCTTCCTGTTTAAAATATGTAAAAGAACTATGGCTCGTACTTGCCTTTCATTCTCCAGGCCCTGTGCTCTCATTTTGGTGGAGGATTGGTGGAATTATCAGAGAAACAAATGGTTGACTATGTTGATTCAACTAGGCCCAAGACAGGAGGTTGGAAAATAGCTTAACAATATTTCAGTGTCTTTAGCTTTACCTCTGAAATAACTCCACAGAGGCTAGTATCCCATCGCTAAGTCATCCTTTATTTATGCTGAGAGAGTTCTTGATACTGATCCAGCTCCCTCAGAGCCAGCTCTCAGAGCAAACAGGATGTCTGACACTCCTGTTCTTATCTGTCAGCCAGGGCTCCCTGATATGCCCATTGTTAATAGCCCCAATCAGGGAACTCTTATTCTATGAGGTCCACCTGGTTGACCTCATTACAATTACTGCACCCTCTACTCTCCAATTTTCTCCTCTTCTTCTGAAGTGGACAGCATTCTCTAGAGATGGTTGAATGAGTACAGCTGTCAGAAACTTTGATCAAGTGAGTGATGTTCTATGAGCCTGAAGATCAAATTCAGGCAGGATTTTAAACCATATCAGGCACCACAATTGAGTTTGATCGTGTCCTCATCTGCTGCCAACATGCATGCATTTTGAATAACGTCCTTTAGATAGAGACTTAGATAAAGATGCTTACTTGATTGCCACCTTAAACATCCATTCCATCTACCACAATGGTTATACTGTCATGTCTACATGAGTCCCTGTAATAACTCACCAAGGCTTCCTTGACAGCATCTTCCAAACTGACCACATCTATACACCAAAGGGAAAGGACAGCGAGTATATGGAAACAGTACCAAATCCAAACCCGTATCCAAATCACATACCATCCTTACTTGGTATTGCTCAACTGGTCCATCTTCACCACTTGATCAGAATCCCAAAACTACCTCTCTAAATGAGCTGTGGGTTCACCTCCTGTACTTAGACAGCAATTGTTCAAGAAGGAGGTTCATCATCTTCTCAAGCACAATAAGGAACAACAATGGCTGGCAATGATTCTTCTATTCTCATGCGCCTTTCAGTTAGTGCAGTTAGCTGGATGGCAGCTTTGCAAGGCAGAGTAATGCCAACAATGTGCATTCAATTCCTACACTCAATGATGCTACCATGAAAGACCCTCCTTCTCGACTTTTCGTCTTGCCTGAGGTGTGGTGATCCTCAGGTTAAACCACCACGAGTTGTCTCTCCCATTAATGGGAGGACACCCCCTCTGGTCTGGTAAAACTATTGTGACTCTACCTTACCTGTTTTTCTATCTGTACTTTAACTGCCCCATAGCCACTTACTTCTACTACTCGCCGTCATCCTTTTTGCCATTCAATATCTCTTGCCTTTAATTGTATCTGAAACCTTCACTTTTAATTTTTTCTCTTCCCTGTCTTCCTTTCTCTGTGTAGTGTGCTGAAACCATCATCTAAGGCAACATCCTTCCTTCCTTGTCAGAATGCTGAATGTTCTACCAGTAGCCTTTGCACTTTGTAGAACATTGTTCATTTTGGCTTGCCCAGAATTGCTTGCTTTCTTTCATTTGAGCTCATTCTTTTCTCTACACTCTACTGGATCTGACATTCATTAAATTTGTCTCAGTAGTTTGCTGTAACCTTGCTACACATTTGCTGTGAGCATCCACAGTCTTTGTGCTGATGCTGTGCTTAGTGGCACATCGGGTTAATGCACTTGAAGTTATCTCTAAAATGGATTTTCATACAAGTGTAAGAGCGAACATTTAATTCACGAACCTTACTGAATGAGATTTATCCTTACATTTTGTGTTTGGACTTCAGCCAGATTTGAAAAAGTCCAAGCATCCTTTCGATCTCACTTCATTGGAATAAGCAAGTTTAATAGAAGCTGAACTGCAGTAATTAATATCCATCTAGGTGTGAGAATGCAGGCAGCTGTCATAAGCAATGACGCATGATACAGGTTTATATATTTTTAATCAACTTATTCAGGAATGTCGAAACACATACCTAGGGAAGAGTGAAGTTGGAACATAGCTCTTCTAGACTAGAGGTATGGACACTAATCATAGAATCCCTACAGTGTGGAAGCAGGCCATTCAGCCCATCAAGTCTGCACTGACCCTCCAAAGAACAACACACCCAGATCTAACCCATCCCCACCCAATCCCTAACCTTGTATTTCCTGTGGGTGAGCCTGTACATCTTTGGACTGTGGGAGGAAATCGGAGCACCCAGAGGAAAATCATGCAAACACAGGACTGAGAAATATGTTTTGATGTTACTCAAAGCTGCACATCACCTTCCTTCAGGATACTTAGTATTCAAACAGATGTATGAACCTTACAGATGTAGTTTTATTTTACAAGCACCAGTCAGGGGTCTCTCTGCATGAATAATACAATATTGTTGTGACTTTAGGAGGGTAATTAAACTAATTCTCGTCTTTGGCTCAGAAGGTAGTGAACATACAAAAAAGAATGGGCCATTTGGCCCTTTGAACCTGCTCTGTCATTCTATAAGATCATCGCTGATCTAATTTTAACCTCAACTCTACATTCCTGCATATCCCCAATAATCTTTCAAGCCTTGTGAGATGAACATGTGTTTAAATCTCACCCCAGGCTATGAATAGAGTTTAAAAAGGTTCATTGCCACCTGTTCAAAGACAAATGGGGATAGGCAATATATTGCTCCTGATCTTTGCGCCAAGAATACATTGAAAAAGATAATTTCGGTTGATTTGTCAGCTCAGTGCTGAACATGTACTACACTGTTTCAAGGTTATCCTTCAGTTTTAAAGAAAGACCTGGCATTTTTTTAAGATAGCAAGAACTGCAGATGCTGGAGTCAGAGATAACAGTGTGGAGCTGGAGGAACACAGCAGGCCAGGCAGCATCAGAGGAACAGGAAAGCTGATGTTTCAGGTCGGGACCCTTCTTCAGACAATTCTTTTCTTCAGAAAATACTTTTAACCCATTTAATACCTTCCTTGTGCAAGAACTAAAAGTGTACATTAGTTTTAGCCCCTGCTATAAACTCTAATCCCAATCTGCTGACGCAATGTCTCACCATGGATCAGTGTTCTCAGGGTAATGTATGAACTGGTCTTGAAGCAAGTTAAAACATAGACGGTAGAGTTTTGGATATTGTGAGGTTTACAGACAGAAGAACTTGGGAGACCAGCCAGGATAGTATGGGATGTGTCAGGCCCAGAAAGAACAAAACATTGAGTCATAAAGGTCTATAGCATTGAAAATGGCCCTTCAACCCATCAAGTCATAGCTAGTCAAAAACGACTATCTAACGGTTCTAATCACATTTTTCATCATTTGGTCTGTGGCCTTGCATGCCTTGACATTGCAAATGCAGATCTAACTATTTCTTAAATGTTATGAGGGTTTCTGCCCCTACCACCCTTACAGGCAGCGAATACCAGATTACCATCACCCTCAGGGTAATTTTTTCTTCTCACATCCCTTCGAGGCCTCCTGTCTTTTACCTTAAATCTATTCCCCCGGTCGATGATCCCTCCAGCAAGGGAAAAGGTTTCTTCCAGTCTACCCTATCTATGCCCCTCATAATTTTATACATCTCAAATATTCACCGTCTCAATCTCCTCTGCCCCAAGGAAAACTACCCCAGGCTATGCAATTTCTCTTCATACTGAAACTCCCCAGCCCAGGGCAACATTCTGGTCAATCTCCACTGCACTCTCTCCAGTGCAACCACATCCCTCCTGTAATGTAGAATCCAGAATTCCACACAATACTCTAGCTGCAACCTAATCAATGTTTTACATAGTTCCAGCTTCACTTCCCTGCTGTTAAACTCTATGCCTCAGCTAATTAAAGCAAGTATTCTCTATGTCCTCTTAAACATTTCGCCCACTTGTCACACTACCTTTAGCAACTGGTATACATGTACTCCTCTGATCCTCGGTGCTTTCCCGAGGTCCTACCATTCATTATGTAATCTTTGCCCAGCTTGTCCTCCAATTCCCTGTCAATTCCCACTGGCCAGAACTGTGAGCAATCAGAGGGATTCCCCTCAACAATGATATTATGGTCATGGTACCTTTTAAACTTCTTTGAGATGCTTAAAAATCACAGCTATTCTTTATTTTAAAACCTATTTATACAAAATTCTGTGTTTCATATGTACTATTCCTGCTATCAACTTTCCCCCTGAGAAGTCAATTCATAATAAAACCACCCCCTTTGACCCAATGAACTGGGTAAAGGTAAAGTTACCATAGACCCACCAAAAAAAGATGGCTGGTGGTTTCACACCTTGAGTGAGGGGTAAGGTTGAGAGGGTGGGGTATTTATGGTCACCTCAGTTGGTTCAGGGATTGAATCCATTTATTAGCATCACTTTGCCTTTCAAACCAGCCATCCAGCCAACTGAACTAACTGACCCTCTCCCACTGACCTAACCCTTGCAACTGAACAGTTGCAAAGAGATGATGGAACAGTCTACTCAGCATTGGGAGATACTGTGCAGTGAAATAGCCTCTTGCCGCTGCCTTATACTACTTCAAGTTGACACGTCGGATGTGCTCTCTTTCATTTTAAGCAAGTACAACATATCATCAGACCTCACCATCTCTTCTGCAAGGTGTAGCACTCTAATTGAAGTTTTTAGAGACTGCATCAATCTTGAAGTGCCCTCCAGGTTCTGCACCCGCATCAACAGTGCCCAACTCTCCCAGTCATGTTGGCAGCTATCCATTCATTGCCTCAGACATCCCAACTGGCCCTCTATGCTAGGCAATTAATAATTAAAAGCTCTCTCGGATGTGGTCTGCTTGAGTAGCAAACTCCAGAAAGATTGCACAAATGGGTGGACTGCAAAAACCATTGGGCTCAGGGCCCACAATTAAAAATAGATTCAGTAAAATTCTCCCATTGCCTTCTGTCTCCACAGGGAGAAGCAGGAAGGGAGGCCCCTTCACTCGGCCAGTTTAATGGGATTCCTGATAGTGCAAGGTGCCAACAATTAAACTCACGTAGCTCTGCAGGTGCTGTGTGGCAATGGGAGGAGGAATTGCAAGGTGTGTGTTCACTAGTAATCCAACTCTGACAAAAGTCTGCCATCGTGACAGCAGGAATGGGTTGGAATGGTTGTTTGGTGTTCATTTTAATTCCAGTATCGAGTTTGTGGAATGCTCTGATGGTCCATCACAGAGAGATGGCAAGGCATGGAACTATTGCACAATCAGGATTAGGGAGGATTGCAGACAGTGAAAGGATAGACAAATGAGCTGATCATGGACAGCCTGCCTGAAAGTGGATGTGCTGAATGCCTTCTCCATTCCATTTCCTCTGCTGTCCCTACTCCCGGTCCTGCACCACTTACTGTATACACGATGGTAAGCCCTGCCCTCATGAAAAGCCAGGTTATGGACGATAAAGACAAAAATCACCATGAATCTGATGAGTGCTGGAAGACTACTTAGAACAGCTCAGACAGGGTTCTAATGACCTATTATTTGTGTACCTGGAACTTGTTGGCCTTCCAGAGCAAGGAATTGGCTTTGTTGCAGACTGGGATATTCCAAGGTCCAGGACTATCTGCTGAGGGATGCACTGAAGCCTGGGGCAGCTGCCACCAAGGCGCAGCGGGGAAAGATCACTGTCTGAGGTCTCCCTGCTAAAGGTAAATGGGGGTCCATTCAGTTATTGGACCCTCCTGGTGCATGAAATGAATGTAAATATGATCTTGTGCAAGGAACAAATGTCTTGGGTTTGTTTCCTGGATATAGTCAAACTCCAATGTTTGTTTCCTTGCATGCTCCTGTACAGAACTGAACTGCTTTAATCACTGTGTAAATATATAAAGATATTTTTGTGAATAAAGTATATTTTTGAAATAAAAATAAAGTCAGTATGACTCCCATTGTATATATGCTGTTGATATGTGGTTGGGTGAAAGAGCAGGGCCGTGGGCCAGGTATAAAGCTTGGGCAACCCCTCTGCTCATCAGCACACCCCCTGGTTTGATAGCAACCATTGTGGTTGTGATAGAGTGCAGTAATAAGGCTAGAGAGGCTGGAACTTTTTCCACTGGAGCGTAGGAGGTTGAGAGGTGACCTTAAAGAAGTTTATAAAATAATGCAGAATATAGGTAGAGTTAATGGTAGTTGTCTTTCCCCTAAGATGGGGAATTCCAAGACTAGGGGGTACATTTTTAAGGTGAGAGGAGAAAGATTTAAAAAAGATGAAAGAGGCAAACTTTTTTACACAAAGGGTGGTTCGCACGTGGGATGAACTTCTCAAGGAAATGGTGGATGCGGGTATAATTACACCATTTAAAAGACATTTGGATGGATATATGAATCGTAAAGGTTTGCAGGGATGTGGGCCAGGGTCAGGCTGGTGGGACTAATCTCGTTTGGGATTATGTTTGGCATGGACTGGTTGGGCCGAAGGATCTGTTTCCATGCTGGATGACTCTATGACTCTATGCCACAGTTGGTAACCTGCATCTTGGGGAAACTCTTTATCCTGCATAGATATTGCTCCAGCCTCCTGCTTCTCGCTGGTCAAGAAACCACAATGAAATCCACTTTCATGGTGTTAAGGCTGCTTTTCAACTCTCCTGAGCAGCAATGAATGATGAACAAGACAATGCTATAGATGTGGTCTGCTGCAGACTGGAACGATCTCATTGGAATGAAATTTAGGGCCATGGTCACTATTATGATCATAGACAGCTCTGACTTTGGAGTCTGGCTAGAATAATGCCTGGGCACTGTATACAGTTCCTTTGTGAGTTGTAGATGAGGCACACATTGCTTCAAGTATAAGTGGTTGTGGGATGATCATTGCCTGGCACTTGTGTGGTGTGAATGTGAATTGCGACTTGCCCGCCCAAGCCTGGATATTATGCAGGTCTTGTTGCATTTGGGCATGGACTGCTTCAGTTACTGGGGAGTCATAAACGGTACTGAACATTATGCAATCATCAGTGAAATCCCCACTTCTGACCTTATGATGGAGAGAAGGTCATTGATGAAGCAGCTGGAGATGGTTGGTCTAGGACATTACCCTGAGTAATGCCTGCAGAGATGTCTTCCAGCTGAAATGACTGACCTCCCACAACCACAACCACCATCCTCTGTGCCAGGTATGATTCCGACCAGTGGACAGTGCATCCCTAATACCCATTGATTTCAGTTTTGCTGGGGCTCCTTGATGCCACACTCCATCAAATGTGGCCTTGATATCAAGGGCTGTCACTCTCACCTCACACCGTCAATTCAGCTCTTTTGTCCATGTTTGAACCAAGGCTGTAATGAGGTCAGGAGCTGAGTGGCCCTGGTGGAACCCAAACAGGGCGTCACTGAGCAGGTTATTGCTGAGCAGGTGCTGATTGATAGCACTGTTAGTGACACCTTCCATCACTTTACTGATGATCGAAAGTAGGCTGATGAGGGTGGGAGGGAGGAATTGTAGGGTTGGATTTATCCTGTGTCCTGTGTACATGACATACCCGACAATTTTCCGTATTGTTGGGTAGATGCCAGTGTGGTAACTGTGCAATGTTTGCAATCACAATAAATCGCCTGTATCGGCGAGTTCACAACCTGCAAATTCACTTATCCATGTCAAAAAGAAAGCAGAAACAAAATTCAACACCTGCGAGTAAACTCACGAATCCACAATTCTTAACGAACTCCACATTAATGATCATCATCATTCCCGGGTGTTCTCAGAAACAGAACCCTCGTGTGTATGGAGAAATAGCTGCAAATCAATCATTATTTAAATCAAGTAAAAATGAACACAAGGGGGATAGATTGAGTTATACACATTTTCGCTGCAGAATAAAGATTCAGGACCTGTCTGCAACAGTTCCCATTGCGACAAGCACTTCCTATACTTGATTTTGCGACCTCATTGAAAGGATTTCAGCGCACAGCTCAGCATGCCCATTGCTGCTGACTGGCTGAACACACACTGGGGCCTCAGAGCGTACAATGCTAATGTGTATTGCACCGAAAACAGCAAATACTAGAGATCACAGTGGGTCAGACAGCATCCATGGAGAAAGGAAGCTAACGTTTTGAGTCATCTAGACTCAAAACTCTCTCTCCATGGATACTGCTTGACCCGCTGTGATCTCCAGCATTTGTTTTTTTCAGTACAGATTCCAGCATCTGTAGTAATTTGCATGTACGAAACGTGCATTCTAGTTAGCTTTTAAGCTCTTAAAGGCTGTTGTGTCCCTTTTAAAGGAAAATTGTACAAACTCATCGGAGGTTGCTGTAGAATGGGCCTGATTAAAACAGCGACTTAAGGAATGAATGCTAGGGCTGACAGAGATCCATCATTCATAAATGGATCGGTTGAGGCCCTTGTCATGAAAGTGGACAGGAGAAGGGATGCTATATTTCTGCAGGAGGTCAAAAATAATTTAGGAAATGGTATCTTCAGTGAGTGGAATTAGATGATCATGGCTGTCAATTCTCTGAGGAATTTCCTAGGATCTGGGAGCAGAATATTAATACAGCATAGCTGAGACCGCTTTGTGGAGCACGTACGCTTGGTTCGCAACAAATGACAACATCTCCCAGTAGTGAACCACTTCAACTCCCCCTCCAACTCCTTGGACGACATGTCCATCCTGGGTCTCCTCTAGTGTCACAACAATGCCAACCGGAAACTGAAGGAACAGCACCTCATATTCCGCTTCGGAACCCTACAACCCAATGGTCTCAATGTGGACTTTACGAGCTTCAAAATCTCCCCACCCCTAACCTCATCCCATGACCAGCCCCTCTCATCCCCGCCTCCTTGACCTGTCTGTCTCCCCTCCCACCTATCCGCTCCTCGCACCTCACTGACCAACACCCACCCACACTTCCTACCTACACTCACCTACTAGCTTCATCCCTGCCTCCTTGACCTGTCTGTCTTCTCTCCCACCTACCCGCCCCTCCCTGCTCACTGACCAGCCCCCATCCAAACTCCCTACCTACACTCACCTTTACTAGCTTCACCCCCAACTCCTTGACCTGTCCGTCTTCCCTCCCACCTATCTGCTCCACTATCCACCTTCTATCATTGTCTCCCCCTCTCTCTATTTATTTGAGTCCCCTTCCCCTCCCCCATTTCTGAAGAACAGTCCAGACCCGAAACATCAGCTTTCCTGCTCTTCTGATGCTGCCTGGCCTGCTGCGTTCATCCATCTCTACACTGTGTTATCTACCCGGTACTGTGTGTTCTTGACATGTGGGACCTCCAAGGTGATATGTGTGCAGTCAATGGACCCTGTACTATAGGGAATCCTGCAAACCCCAGGATCTGTGTACTGATTACAGCTGATCTTCTCTCCATAACAGCATGAAATATAATGAGTTACCAGTGAAGAGAGAGCCTCAGTGAGCTCTCTTGAGGTAACAGTGGATGGAAAACTGTCAGATGCTGCGAATACATGCATTGTGCTATGATGTACCTTTAAGGAGACATATCTTAAACTGCTGTCAATCACTACAGCTAAGACAGGAAGTGATGTGGTAATTCCATGATTCTGGACTCAGAATGTAGCAACCCTGGAAAGATCTGTGCAGTCTTCCCCTTAATATTATACATAGAGTCATATTTTCGAATATGGAACCCACATTACTCTTTTACAACACTAAATATTACGCATAGTCATTTCTTCGAATATGGAACCCACATTACTGTTTTACAACACTTTGTCAATTCGTTGGTACATTTATAATCAATCCACTTCCATCCTGCCACATCATAGTCACCTCCACAGTCTTTAACTGTGCCAACACTGCCCTATTAGACAGCAGTAGCAACGGGCAAACTTCAATGAACATGATCTTTATCGAAGTGTGGACTTCTGACAGACCTCAATGAGGTTAAGGTAAGAGATTTGCTTTCTGAAAACCCTGGGCAGATACAACGATTTATTAGTGCTGTTTTCTACCTTCCCCAATCCCACGTCTAGGAATTGCCCCGTGCTTTGCAGCCTCTGTTCATTTCTTGTTCTGATGGGTTCCAAGATGAATGCCTAGGAGTGTGCCCATGTCTGCTTTGGGAAAAAAGACTTCTCAGGTATTGTCAAACCCACTCACTGTGGATCTCAGCAACTTGCAACAACGGCAGAAAACACCAAATACTTGTGGAAACCATGTGACAGCCATGGGAAACTGATCCACAACTGAACTGTATGTAGTTAATGATCCCTGGGGGTAAACTCATTGTCAGCATGTAAATACGTGTGTACAGTTCGTGGAGCTTTGAGGTTCAATATATCACCACCAGCCTGTTCTGTGTATTTCATAGAATCCCTACAGTGCAGGTAGATGCTAATTGGCCCATCAAGTCTGCACTGACCCTCTGAAAAGCATCCCACCTCCATCACCCTGCATTTGCCATGGCTAATCCACCTAACATTCACATCCCTGGACACTGTGGGACAATTTAGCATGGCTAATCCACCTAACCAGCACATCTTTGGACTGTGGGAAGAAGCCAGAGTACCAGGTGGAAACCCTCAAGGGCATGGGGAGAAGGTTCACACTCCACACAGACAGTTATCTGAGGCTAGGATTGAATCCAGGTCCCTGGCACTGTGAGGCAGCAGTCCTAAACACTGAACCACCATGCTACCCCATTGGCTACACTAACGGTTTCACCAGTACGGTACCCATCATGACTCATGAACCATAAGGGGCACGGATAGGGTGAACAACCAAGGTCTTTCCCCAGTGTAGGGGAGTCCAAAATTAGAAAGGCATAGTTTTAAGGTGAGAGCAGGAAAAAAAAGGACCTAAGGAACGACTTTTTCACCCATAATGTGTATGGAATGAACTGCCAGAGGAAGTGGTGGATGCGGGTACAATTACAACATTTAAAAGGCATTTAGATGGGTACGTGAATAGGAAGGGATTAGAGGGATATGTTCAAGTGCTGGCAAATGGGATTAGATTTATTTAGGATATATGGTCGGCAAGGACACGTTGGACCGAGGGGTTCGTTTCCGTGCTGTATCACTCTATGACTTATCTGTGAAGAGTCCCATGAACACCACTTTGGACACCAGTTGGCGGCCACAGCACCCAAATGATGGGCACTGCCATCTGAATGTCATGCCCAGGGTTATGAATGCTGATTGAAAATGTTTCTGGCGGTTTTGCAGTGCGTTGCCCTGCTTCATCCCCAGAGTAGGTCAGTATTCACGCCACCTCCTGCCAACCAGAAATATCAAAACCTCTTCCTTAACAGGTTGGCAGATTTTTGACTGTCAACAAAGCAGCCTTTTCCCCCCTCATTTCAGATATTGTTACATATAAAAATCAAAGAATTCAAGATTTTAAAATTTTTTCATTTAAAACACCCCCAAGAATTTTCTGTAGGATTTCTCGTAGCTGTTTGTGAGGAAATAATCTTTATTTTCTGGGCACCACAGGGAAATTCAGAAAGATTTCCAATAGTAATCAAATAGTCGATTCTTACTGAACAGCTAAAAATAAAAATTGTTTGTTATTTAATGAGAAAACAAAGAGTGTTAATTTTCCACCTGAAATTATTAACCACCGTGAAGATGATTTTAGATTTATACTTCGGCCAAAATTTAATTCCCTTTTAATATTACCATTCAGGATTCTCCAAACGCTGTTGCCTGATGCTGAGAGATGGTACCGATGTCAGAGCAATGTTTTGCAAATAGGGCAATTATAACTTGCAGTTGAACAAAATTTCAATCAGCACGAAGTATACCAGGACATAGAATCCTTACACTGTGGAAACAGGCCATTCAGCCCATCAAATCCACACCAACCCTCCAAAGAGCATACCACCGAGACCCAACCCATCCCTGCATTTCCCATTGGCTAACCCAACTAGCTTGTCCATCCTTGGATCATCTTTGGGCTGTGAGAGGAAACCCACATAGGCACAGGGAGAATGTGCAAACTCCACACAGACAATTGCTCAAGAGTGGAATCAATCCCAGGTCCTTGGTGCTGTAAGGCAGCAATGCCAAGCACTGAGCCACCATTCCACCTGTTCTGTTTCCCCGCTCTTTGGTCAGTTAGTCAAAACTGTTCAAATAGTGACCAGTGCAAGCAATAGAATGGAATCATTCCTATCAATCATCCAGATGTATTGGGCTCCATTTTATTTAATATACTTATTGCAATCTATAGGATTGTAGCTTTTAGAATCAGCCTTCCTATTGCTACATACTGATTGAGGGACACATTTGTGCAAGAAACGTAACTCAGCAATTTGGAAAGATTTTTATGCTGAAATGAAAATTTCATTTGTGGTTTCAATCTATCTGACATGATCGTAACGAGGGAGCAATACAGGTAATTACAAGTAAAGGCAAGATATGTGATATGCATGTTGGTTGGTGTTGTTATGGTAACAGGACTTGCAGGACATTATGTTTTAATGTCAAGACTATGTAGTCAATGATGTGATGACATTGTGGCATCACCAGTCACATATTTAGGACATTTCCTTTATCTCTAAGTATGATGTAGTGGCAGGAAACTGTCTCACTACGTAATGTGGCAGCATGATTGTGGTATCTTTAAATGCACCAACTACCCTGGAAAGTCCAGCCTGCTGCAAAATATGCTAAAGAGTTTACCATATTCCTAGGAAATGGCTCATTCGGATCATTCGTTTTCAAAATCCCCAAGCGTTATCATTGTCAGAGGCAAAGCCAAAGCGGCAGGTGTAATTGTGGTAGGGTCAAAGATTATTGCCATTAATAGGCCCAGTGGCTGAATAAACCTGTGTAAGGTACTCAGAGCGTTAAAAGAAAAATATTCCAGATCATTAGAAACAAAATGACTGAGTTGGTACATTTCAGAGGCTTGAGCTTTGCTGACCAATTTCCACATACCCTGCTCCTCAGTGGAAGGCAGTGGTATCATTTACACTGTGTGAGCTGGTGAAGAGGAAGCAACTGGAATTAGCTTCTCACTATGCACCACACCTGATTTTCTTCCATTGAGTTCACTAAAAACGGAATGTTAAGATTGGTTTCTAGGAGATGGGTCCACTGTCCCCCATTATCTGAAAAAGGAGGAAGACATATATCTGAGTAATTTTAGGTCTCTCAGCCTAAGTTTGGTGGTGGACATATCATTGGAAAAAGTCCAGAACGACAACATTTAGGAACGCACAGATTAATCAAGAGCTGTCAAGCTCTTAATCATGGGAAGGTCATGTCTGACTAACTTCACAATTTTTTGAGGAGCTTTTTTTGAGCAAATAACAATGCTGGCATGTTTTATGCTGCTATTTTGTATTTATGGTTTGTACTTCTTCCATAGACTTAAGCCTGCATTGCAGCCCCTTTGTTGACTCGATCTCCCATGAGTTTTCTAGGGTGTTGGGTGTAAAGTAAAGTGATTTTGGAACTTCCTGCAGCCTGAAAGGTCACTTTAAGGTAGTACGGTGGCTCAGTGGTCAGCACTGCTACTTCACCGTTCCAGGGATCTGGGTTCAATACCACCCTCGGGTGACTGTATGCATGGAGTTTGCACATTCTCCCCATGTCTGTGTGGGTTTCCTCCCATTATCCATGAATGAGCAGGCTAGGTGCGTTAATTATGGGAAATGTGAGATTACAAGGATAGGGTGGGATACTCTTCAGAGGGTCAGTGTGGACTCAATGGGCCAAATGACCTGTTTCCACACTGTAGGGATTCTATGATTCACCGGACTCAAAGCACCAGCTGTTTTTCTCTCCGTAGATGCTGCTGAGATTTTGTAGTACTATTCACTGTGTGAATATGAGTTTATTCTTAACGTCTAATCTCTTATTGCCAATCAGTTCGAACACAGCCATCCTTCTGGAGCAACGCTGATCATTTATTGTGATTGGTGCAAATTACTAACAGTACTGTGTTGTAGAGTTGATACCAGATGAAAGAACGTAGAACAGTACAGCACAGGAACAGGTCCTATGGGCCACCATGTCTGTGCTGGCCATGATGCCATTCTAAATTAATCCCATCTGCCTGCACATGGTCCATAACCCTCTATTCCATGTCTGCTCATGTGTCTGTCTAAATACCTCTTAAACATTGCTATTGTATCTGCTTCTACCACCTCCCCTGGCAACGCATTCCAGATGCTTACCATCCTCTGTGTAAAAAATTTGCTTCACCCATCTCCTTTAAACTTTCCCTCTCTCATCTTAAACCTGTGGCCCCAGGCATTTGACATTTCTACTCTGGCAAAAATACTCCAACTATCATCTTATCGATGCCTCTCATAATTTTATATACTTCTTTCTGGTCATCCCTCAGCCTCCTACACTCTATAGAAAACAATCCAAGTTTGTCAAATTTCTCCTTATAGCTAATACATTCCAATCCAGGTAACATTCTGTTAAACCTCCTCTGAACCCTCTGCAAAGCCTCTCTATCCTTCCTATAATGTGGTGACCAGAACTGTACACAATACTCAAATTTGGCCTAAGTAAAGTTTTATACAACTGCACCATGCCTTGCCAACTTTTAAACTCAATGCCCCGATCAATGAAGGCAAGCATGCCATATGCCTTCTTTACCACTTTGGCCACTTGTGTTACCTCTTTCAGGGAACTATGGACTTGCAGTCCAAGATCCCTCTGTGTATCAATGCTCCTAAGGTTTCTGCCCATTTACTGTCTACTTTCCTCTTGCATTTGACCTTCCAAAATGCATCAACTCACACTTGTCTGGATTAAACTCCATCTGCAATTTCTCCACCCAACTTTCTAGCTCACCTATATCCTACTGCATCCTTTGACAACCTTCTTCAATATCTATAACTCTACCAAACTTTGTGTTATCTGCAATCAGACCACCTATACTTCCATCCAAATCATTTGTGTGTGTGTATACATATACATATATATATATATACTGCAAATAGCAGAGCTCCCAGCACTGACCAGAGTAGAACCCTGGTCACAGCCCTCCAGTCAGAAAGACACCCTTCCATAACTACTCTCTGTCTTTTATGACAAAGTCAATTTTATGCAACTTACTGACCTACCGTGGATTTGATCTGACTTAATCTTCTAGACCAGCCTACCATGAGGAACTTTGTCGAATGTTTTAGTAAATGATGCCATTCATCTTTCCTTATCTTGGACTGTTGTAGGTGCCAGTTTCTGTCTGTTGCCACAGGCAACTACTTGGGATTGATTCCACAGCTGATTCCTCCTTTTGGTGGCATATAAATGTTCATATTTCAACATATCAGATGTTGAGCATCTTTTTGTTATGCAAAATCAGGGACAGTTCAAATGCCACTGAGATACCAATAATAATAAATAAATGCAACTGTTCACTTTATGGGAATAGCTAATTGTAAATCAATGGGAGTCATTTTAATATTGAACGATGATGTAAAGTGGCCTGTATCAAATTAGCCACAACTTATGAAAACTGAAAGAACTGCGGATGCTGTAAATCAGGAACAAAAACAGGAAGTTGCTGGAAAAGCTCAGCTGCATCTGCGAAGAAAAGTCAGAGTTAGCATTTCAGCTCAAGTAAACCTTCCACAGAACTGGGAACTAGCCACAACTTATATCCTCCTCCGTGGTCTTCTAACAGTTTATCCTGCTCTGTGTGACCTCTCCTGTAAAATCTGTATGAACCATAAAGGGAAGAGTTATCAACCATGGTATATCAACTTTCTGGACCATAACATTTTACTTTTCTGTATTTTTAACTGAGGACTGAAATTGGGAAGGATTGTTGAAGGATTGCTGGATATTTTAACAGCAAGTAGCTGGACTCTTATTTTACATATTGTTTACACAGCTTCTGAAAGTATAATTGCGGACAGGCTGAAGCCAGTTGGTTGTGTATGATTGGAGATTTTGCCAACAATAGGTAGTAGAGTGGTCATGAAATGGTAACCAGGTATTGAGGATTAAGATCTTCTGCCTGCCAACAGCTATCAACATCAGATCTCAGACAGGACAGAGCTGTTCCCATTCTCTGCAGTAAAACCACCTCAAGTCAAGTAAAACCAATATATTTATCGCTCATCAGTTGCTGCATGCTGTGTCTTTTTAACTAATAATCCAAAGACTTTGTAAATGTGAACCAGTGAGTATAACTATCCTGAAAGCAAGTGAAAGTGCCTGGAGGAGGAAGATCAAGGAGCAGTGTCCTGACAAATTAAAAAGATAATCTCAGCAAATTCTGTGGTAGTCACTGCTGGACTGTTTTTCCCTCCACTCATAACACCTATGCTTTATTATCTATGTCTGTCTGTGTGTGTATTTCAGCAGAATTTCTAAGGAACTCAGAGTTCAACCAGTTGAGTTATATGTTGTTGGTCCATGATTGTTTATCTGTAGTTAGCATCTATTTATTTGCACTAAATAGTCATTCTTATTCAGGTAAAGCCACCACAGTGCCACTTGGTAGTGGGTTTAGCCTGAGGGTCACCATGGCACAGGTTGGCATTGAGGCCTTCATGGTAACCTCAGTTGATGTAGAATTTAAACCCACACTATAGATATTATTCGGCATTACAAATCAGCTGTCAAGCCACCTGAGCTCACCAACCCTCTACTCTTACCCTGTATGGAAACCTGGTCTGTGATTTTTGACAACTTGGGTCGAAAAGAAGGGTAAATTAGGGAATTTTGCATACTTTCACCAAATCCTTAACTTTTGCGAAGACTCCAGCAGGAACTGCAGGGCTTTATTTCCGGTGGTCCATCCCAGGGAGGTAACACAATACAGGCTTCTTGCAGCATAACCTTCGTTAAGTGACTTCATTACATCTCTTGAGATTCCAACATGTTAAAACATAGAAACCCATGTAGAAACCACATGAACTCATCATGTTGGATTTCAAAACATATTAACCTCACATTTCTGCACAGTAAAGGAGTATTAATACTTTGATACAGGTTGATGCTAAAAGAACACATTTCTTACTAATTGAGAAAAGCTGAATGCTTTGCTAGGTTCTTCTTGTCATAATCAATGCAGTAATTTATTCCTTATCTACAACCACATCATTATATCTGAAAGGCATAAACAGTGTCTGTATGTGCAAAGGCCAAATTTTAACACAAACCATCTCTTGGTATGTTTTTCTTCACTAGTTGAATGTTCATCTCTTTTAAAACAGAACCAAGATACAGCGAGCAGAGATGGTTTTGCATGGTTCAGGTGGCTACATCAGCTTATGTAGCTTTTGCCATGCTAATCCAAACATTTGGCTGTGGACAAGCAACCTTATCATGTACTGGTAAACTGCAGAGGCATGCTCTAACTATTTCAATATTGAACTTGTGAAAAAAAACTATTCTCTTTCAGGTATGTGGGAAATATTGATTCAATTGTATTTCAAATCAATCCTCAACTATCCTGGAAAGTTAATAATGAGACTTCTTCTGGAAGAATTGCTACTGGGTCACTTCAGATAATATTAAAAGCTGACCAGATAATGAGGAATTGGTAGCACGTGTAAATTAAACCAGGTAACTCTAGGAGACTGCCTCCTGAAAGGCATTTATGAATCAGTTGGGTGTTTGCAGCAGTCCAGCAGCTTTCATGGTTGCTTTTTTCAAGGATTAGCCTCAAAATATTCATTTTTATTGAGTTCAGTTTCACAAGAAGAAAACACAGTGAGATTTGAACTCATAATCCCCTGCTAATCCACTATCACAGCTACTCAACTGTTATTTTCAGGTGAACAATTATGAGACAAAACGTATGGTGTTTGGAACTCATTCTCATCAGGTTAGCTCTTTTCATGTGATAAATTGTACCAAATCGTATTCTTCCCGTCGACTTAATTAGGCTTCCAACTGTGGAGTCTAATTAGTTTAGTTCACAAGTAGAACTAGCAGGATCTCGCCAATACGTGCTTCAGGTTGCCAATTTTGTTCCATATTTGTTCATTCTCAAGGCCACAACAAATCACTAGACAAAATTTCACACAGCATAGTTCAGTAAACGAGCTATTCCAATATCTTCTTTTTTCTTAGTCTTGGCTTCTGCGTTGTCTGCCACTATTGCCAATATGTGGTCACGAGTACTGGGCTAAGCCTGGTTGAGATAGTTCACCTCCACCAAACACCCTTTGTCCATATTGTGCCTAGGGCCTATCTAATGATTAGTGGTAGAAAATAGACCGCTGGGGAGTCTATGTAGAAGAGGTACTTGTCTTAGTTAATCAGATTGCTTATTGTACATATCAAAAAGTATACTTTACATGACTAAGGGCTCTCAAGAGCTGCAGAGAATACATCTGCTCTCTACAAACACTAACAAAGATTTCCTGTCCCCTCCTAAAGACTGTGTATGGCATCATCAGGTTGGCATGAGCTAATGAAACTTCAACTTCAACTCATTCAGAGGCATTATCTTAAATAACAGTGTTTTTTCTCATAGATCATAGGGACATAGAGTTGGGTACAGCATGTAAACAGACTCTTCAGTCCAACTCATCCATGCCAAGCAGGTATCCTGAATTAATCTAGACCCATTTGTCAACATTTGGCCCATATCCCTCTAAACCCTTCTTATTCATGTACCCATCTAGGTGCCTTTTAAATGTTGCAATTGTACCAGCCTCCACCACTTCCTCTGGCAACTCATTCGATACATGCATCACCCCCTGCATGAAAAAGGTGCCTTTTAAATCCTTCCCCTCTCACTTTAAACCTATGTCCTCTAGTTACTGAATCTCCTACCTGGGAAAAAGACATGCATTTTCTCCCAGTTTATTCCTGGTGGGGGTCTTTTGCCTGAAAATGCTGATCTTTGTTATCTTATTGGCTTTGGCTCTCTTGCTCAGTCAAGCTTCTGCAACTGTGGAGACTGTGATGATTTTGTATCTCTGTGCATGTGCCTGTATATGTCTGTATGTCTGTGTGTGAGGTATACACACACATAGTGAGACGTACAAATGCATTCATATGTGCATACGCATGTGTCTTTGCTTGCAGGTGTTATAATGTGTGCATACATACATGATGGTATTACTTTTCGGTTTTGAAGGTATTTTTTGAAAGAGAAAGTATGTAAAAATGCACTGGGAAATGTGAAATGTTCTGATTAGAGTCTTCAGTGTCTGAAAAGATGAGTTCAAACATTGTTGTCTAATTGTGGAGTAATTCTCCCTCTGCCTTTCCAAGAAAATTTCTCAATCCTACTGCCACAGGCATTTGCTCCTTCACTGGGATGACATTTTCTTTCTGTTTCACATCCTGCACATCTACCTTTATGCCTGTCACTTCTATCAATGGTAAAAATTCAGATTAGGTGCAGTTTAATGATGATTTTTCAGGTTTCTGGTGCTAGCCTGACCATGCAGTAGCATCTACAGAGGAACAAGACAGTTGTTTATGGAGTTTCTGGTAAGTGGTTCATGTCTATTCTATTCTTAAGGTTTAGAATACCATATAAATTAGTGGCCACATAGAAGAAAATTTTTAATAGGTGAGTAACTTAATTAAGTGAGTGATTAAGACTCATTAATGCAGGATTGGTGGCGTGTCAAGATGCAGTATGTGGGGGTCCTGGACATTATTGTGATCAAGGCCAAGGATGTCTGCAGTAGGGTACTGAACCTTGGGGAGCTTTGACTCAGAATCCTTAAGCTGGAATCTGAGGTGCAGACTCTGTGACACATCAGGGAGTAAAAGTTATCTGGATGTTTTGAACCAAGACTGGGTATTCTGACTTGTTCAGTAGTCAGGGACTAGAGGGACTGCCTTGAGTGAGGTAGATACAGGTCGGAGTACCAACCTCTACAATTGCCCATAGATCCGATGTTGTCGAAGCCTGTTTGGATGAGGGCTGCAGTGTGGATGGGAAAACTGACCTTAGCTACCTGGTACAGGGAAACCATTCACATGAGGAGAACAACAAGGTGTGTAACAGTAGCAACAATGGTGTCATGAGGGGATTTGACACTTTTGTCCACAGCAATGAGTGACAGTCCAGATGCCTGCATTGTCTGACTAGGGATTGAGAAATATTCTCAGGGCTAGAGATGAAGTTGGAGTGAAAGGGTGAGGTTCCGGTTGTCATGGTCCATTTAAAGAATAATAACTTAGGTGGAATGAGAAAACAGGTTCTACATAAAGTATGAGGAACTAGGCATGAAATTAATTCTGATTCGGAGGCGTTGGCACCAGTACCGGGAAAGTGCGAGGTTTACCATTGGGACCGCGCTGGGGGCAGTGTTCTTACAAACCATTGAACTGTGGAAGTAGAGATGGTTTTATTATAACTCATGGGGGAAGGGATCAAATGTAAAAAGATTTGGCATATCATTGAATAGAGGTAAGAGAGGAAAATAGTGTACAGGAATGATGTGTCAGTGAACAGCAGAATGGGACAGAGAGAAATAAAACTAAGAGTGCGCCAACAATCGAGACTAGACATTCCAAAGATAACAAAAGGACTCTTGGGTCTTCCAAGATGGTGGCGCCTGGGTCAGCAGTGTTGAGCATGGGGCTCAGCAACTCATGGCTGAAGCTGTGGATTCTGCAGCATCCACACGGTTTTATCGGGTATTTTGGTTGCCCTGTGGCCGCTTCCTCGTGTTCTCCCGTGGGAATATCGGAGCCCCATGTATAACCATTCCCACTCTGTCTTATCACCATTCCCACTCTGTCTCAAGGAAGTCATTGGAAGATGAGCCAAGACCCTGTTTGTCTACTTGGAGCCAGGACATATCAGTCAGTGTCCACTACCTGAGCATGACTGTCCCCAGCTTGGAGGTGGTGGATGTGGAAGTGATGGTGGTGGTAGAAATGAAACGCATTGCCAGGACCCAGGGGACGCTGTCAGATGGCAGCGACTGGAGAAGCAGAGAGGGTGAAGTCTATGGAGAGGGAAAGGTGAACTTTTGAAGCTGTTTCAGTTTTAGTAATGTCAATTTCGTAACATTAATTTATTCAGTATTCTACTATTTATACAATTTATTCAGTAATTTATTTTGTAATCCAAGATAGCGCCAGAACATAGCGACATTATCCATTTTTATCTGTACCCAGGTACAAGCGACAATATTAAAGAAATTTAAATCTAAATCTAAAAGGACAATACGAAATGCTCTGTATCTGAACGTCAATAGCAATCATAATAAAGTAAACAAATAGACCTCGCACATGAAAGTAAATAAGTATGATCTGATAGCCACTACAGAAATGTGGCTACAAGGTAACAAGGATTGAGACTTTAACTTTAAGTGGGAAATAACATTCAAAAGGAATGGTAAACTGGGTAATGGTAGAGATGTAGCTCTGTTTGTCAAGGATGACCTTTCTGCAATAGGATGTAAATAATCTTCATTTCGGAAATCACAATTTAGAATTAGTTTGGGTGGAAATGAGGACTATCGGGGGAAATAAATCATTCGTGGGAGTGGTCTACAAGGCACTAACTACAACCATAGTGTAGCACAAAGTACACAAAATGAAATACTGGATGCTTACAACAAAGGGCTGGTAGTAATCACAGCTGACTTATATCTATATATAAACCAGAATTACCAGACTGACAGTAATAGCCTTGATAAGAAGTTCACAATTTTTTTCTGAGACAAAAACAACATCCTTTGGATGTTGGAAATCTAAAATAACCACAGAGGAGGCTGGAGAAACTCAGCAGGCAGTATCTGTGAAGTGAGAAACAGAGTCACCACTGAGTCCAGTATGATTCTTTGGCAGAGCACTGAAGAACAGTCATATGGGAATTGGAATGATATCCTTGTGTTTCTCTCTTGATAAATGCTGCCGGACCACGCTTCTGAAATAGTTTGATTTTTAAAGCAGCCTGTTTCGGAACCAGACAAAAAGTGTGAGTTATATTCAACTTGCCAGTGTGTAATTAATGTAAATTATTTCATTAACTTAGAATAAAGACACCATGATTTAGCAGTGACTATAATATGATTGAAGTTTACATTCAGTTTGAAAGGGAGAAGATTAGGTCTAAGACTAGAATTTCAAACTTAATTAAGGGTAACTATGTTGGCATGAAAGCTGAACCAGCTGAAGTAAATTGGTATATTAGGCTTGAGGCACAGAGGCAGACATTTAAGGAATACTTTGGAATACTCAGAATATGGGCAGTATTAAACAAAAAACATAAAGGGAGTACCCACCATTTGTGATTCACTAAAGAAGTTATGGAAAACATTAAACTTAGACCAAAAGTATGCAGTTGCACAAGGCAGATGATTGGTCAGAATGTAAAGAATCACAGTGAATGACTAACAAATTAATAATGATGAAGAAATTAAAATGTGAGAGGGAGCTCATTAGAAATGTAAAAACAGATAGCAAGAGTTTTTATCGGCATTTATGAAGGAAAATAATAAGAAAAGTGAGTATTGATCCTTTCAAGAGTGAAAAGAAGGAGGTAATATTAGATACTAATGAAGTGAACAAATGTTTTGTTTCTGTCTTCACTATAGAGAATACAAAAACACAAAGGTAGATAGAAAACTATTCATCCTCCCAGCCTGATCGTTAGCAACTCCTTTGTCTGTCCAACTGTCTTTCTCTCTCTTTGGGCTGTATCCTATCGTTTACTCCCTACCCCACCCACCTCCCTATTTTCTGAATATAAACTGACGTTTTCCCAGCCACCACCGGTTCTGAGGAAGGGTCACTGGAGCCGAAACGTTAACTCTGTTTTCTCCTCCACAGATGCTGCCAGACCTGCTGAGCTTTTCCAGCAACTTTGTTTTTGTTCCTGATTTACAGTATCCGCAGTTCTTTTGGTTTTTAGATATGAAAGTATGTTGTGAAAAGGATAAAAAGAGTTTGCAGACAATATAGAGATAACAAGGTGTGGAGCTGGATGAACACAGCAGGCCAAGCAGCATCATAGAAGCAGA
>JAHRHZ010000028.1:214417-249722 GCA_024137785.1 Ginglymostoma cirratum
ACATGGCTAGCCTGCACATCCCTGGATACTATGGGCAAGCTAGCATGACCGATCCACCTAACCTGTACACCTCTAGACTGTGGGAGGAATCCGGAGCAACCAGATGAAACCTGAGGTGGGCAGTCACTAGGTTAACTAGATTTGGACTGCCATACCCTGGGAAGAAGACCTTAGCTATTCGCCCTATCCATTCCCCTCATGATTTAATAAACCTCTATAAGGTCATTTCTCAGCATCCAACGCTCCAGGGAAAATAGCCCCAGCCTATTCAGCCTCTCCTTATAGCTCAAACCCTCCAACCCTGGAAACATCCTCATAGATCTTTTCAGAACCCTTTCAAGTTTCACAACATCTTTCCTAATAACAGGGAGACCAGAATTGAATGCAATATTCTAAAAGTGGCCTATCCAATGTGCTGTAGAGCTGCAACATGACTTCTCAACTCCTATAATCAATGCACTACCCAATAAAGACAAGCATGCCAAATGCCTTCTCCTCTACCCTGTCTACCTAAGGCTCCACTTCCAAGGAACTATGAACCTCCACCCCAAGGTCTCTTTGTTCAACAACACTCCCGAGGACCTTACCATTAAGTGTATCAGTCCTGCCCTGATTTGCCTTTCCAAAATGCAACAGATCACATTTTTCTAAATTAAACTCCATTCTTGCCCTATTGGAGTCAGCTCTTTCCCAGTTAATTATTTGTACTTGATATTGTTTATTGTTATTTTCCATTGTCATCCTAAAACAAATGGTACGATTATCACAGTCTCCCAAGTGTTCCCCCGTTTATGCTTGACTATTTGGCCGACCTCATTCCCAAGAACCAGATCTAACAAAACCTGCTTCCTTGTTGGCCTGGACACATACAGCTGTAGAAAGTTCTCCTGAATGCAGCCTAGGAATAAGAACAGAAATAACTGGAGAAACTCAGCAGGTCTGGCAGCATCTATAAAGAGAGAAACACAGTTATCATTTCAGATCCAGCAATTTCTGTTTTTATTTCAGATTTCTTGCATCCTCAGTTCTTTGATTTTTGTTTACAATCTAGGAACACTTGCCCTCTTTGACCTTAATGCTCCTACTATCCCAGTCTATATTTAATTAAAGTCCCCCATTATGACTACTCTGGAGAATTTGCAACTGTCTGTATTTTCCCTACAGATTTGTTCCTCTACATCTTTCCCACTAGTTGGCTATCTGCAGATTACACCAAGCAATAAAATTACATTCTTCTTGTTCCTTAGTTTGAACCAATTCAGTTCTGTATGTGAACCCTCTGAGTCATCATTTTTGTCCAATACTGCCAGGCTCTCTTTAAGCAAGACCACCCGCTCCCTACCATTTTTGCTTCCTTTGTCATCCTGCTGAACATCTTGTAACAAGGAATACTAAGCATCCAGTTCTGCCTTTCTTTTATCTAGATCTCTGTTAGCATTACAAAACACTAACAGAGCCAAATCTGTCAGCAGCTTGTCAAAGGGAGTCAAAAGGAATTCGAAGAAACTGGAAGAACGTAACTTGTCAAATCCTGTAGTCCGGATTGGTTTTATTAAACTGTGTTCCCTGGCCTTTTTCCTTCTTCTACTCTTAATAGCCCTGACTGGCCTGTTTGATTGTGAAGGGGAATTTAAGGTGAAGTAGACTTTAATTATAAAGTTAAATGTTAGAAATTTCTATTACCTCTTCACCAAAAGATAATTTGTTTCTAATAAACAGTTATTTTAGAAAACTGGTGAGTACTTCCTTTTAACCTGAGCTTATCAGCCATGGAAACTGGGGACTTTGGATAGTTTAACTAAATGTTTACTTCTAGAATTGACTTCGGGGATGGTAGAACTTTATTTCTGGCTCACTGCTCCAATGGGATATGAGTTTCCGATTGGAGTGGGTTGGAACAAAGTGGAATATCTGCAAGCTTTGTGAGTGAGGAAAATTGACGAGAAGGGAAGGAAGGTGCTTTCCTTCTTTTTCTTTTTCTGTATTTGTCAGCCTCCATGAGACCAGGAGTTGAAACGTTGCATGGGAATGCTGAGTTTGATTTTAAAACAGGTCAAACAAGAATAATAACAGGTGAACTCTAAATTCACTTATCACTGATCTTCAGTCTTTCTTAATAGTATAAAGCTTAAGTTATGGCAGGGCAGCTTGGCTATGCAGAATGCTGATTTTATAGCATGTGGTGAATGGTGGACATTTCGTGTGACCTAGACAAAGGAAGTGTTACAGGTTCAGACGTTGATCTTCATATTTGGAACTGGACTGGAGGCTGAAGTTACTGTGCTGTATCAGCAAGGGTGAGAGTTATATGAATAGCACATTCAGAGAACTGGTCACACTGAAATTCAGAAGCACTGCTCTGGAATTAGAAGGTTTTAGATTTAAGTCCCAACTGAGACTGAGATCAGAATCAAAGCTGATATTCCAGTACTTAAAGAGAGCTGTATAATCGAAGGTACTATCTTTCAGAGAAAGCATTAAACCAATACCTTCCCTGCACTCTCAGGTAGATGTAAAAGATCCTCCAATATTATTCCAAGAATCATGGGAGCTCCCCTCTGTACAGTGGCTAAATTTACCAGAAGCACAAGAATCGATTATCCAATCATTTATCTCATTATTTTTGCAGAATCTTTATGCATAAATTAACTTCAGTGTTTTCTATATTACAGCTACCAATGTACGACTAAAGTATTTTATTGGCCAGAAAATGCTTTGTAACTTACTGAGATCAGGTGCTACATTAATGTAAGTCTTTATTTTTGTCTGTCCTGTGGTCAAGGAGAGCCTGTATTACATAGTGTTGGATGGAAGACTAGATTGTTATGCACTACCTCTCGGCAATCTGATCTTGTTATAATAATAAATTTATCATGGCAGGTAATAGAGATGAGAATGTTAAAGTAACAAAGCTGTTTCTGTCTGACAATCAAGGAGTCTTTGATGTCATTTTTTACAAGCAGTTGAAAGATCCAGGGTGTCGATCATGAATCATTGCTCTACTTTGACCCTAATTAACATCTACTTGGCATTGTTGCCATGCTGTGTGTGCATCACAATGATACATGCAATCTTCATTGCTTCTACATTGATCTACACTGTGTCATTCAAAGCAGGGAATCCTTTTCCTTTCAGCCAAATCATTCATAGTAACATAGAGCAAACCAGCCTTGTTAATGTTTTCCAGCCTTAATAAAGAATCCATACAGTTTCACAGTGATTTCTATTGAAATATTCTGCAAACTGAAAGCTGTCATACTCTGACATTGTGTCAATTGTAGACTATGCACACCTACTTAACCTTTACCATCAGCCTTTCAAATGCCAACTAATCCATCATAATAATACTTGCATTTTTATTGTGTTTTATGATGTGAAACTGATTCAGTGCTGCACATGGTGAGATAAACTTTTATTTTGTGCAATAGCGTACCGCAGAGGATGTTGGATCCGTCACCTATTGGACATCTCCCACCACTTTATATTTCATACCCTTTGATATACTATTACCTGCTTTATATTTGCTGCGTAATCAAAAATGTATCCCAATCAATCATGTTTGATATGGACCGACTGTGGTTGTATAGTATAGACATAAACCAGCCATAACTTACATGAAACTACATTTTAATAACCTGCACGTCACACATGTCCCCACTTGAGAGCACAGAGTCAAATAAAAAGGGTTCAATCTGTGATGGTATGAATTATTCATACTCAATGGAAAAAGCAGTATTAATTGACCAAATGGCCATGATTTTTACCAATTATGCCAATGACATTATCCAAATCAAATTTTACAGCACAGTGAAGGAGTCCAGTGTTCTGATGGTATTATTTATCCATTTGGCACCATTCTCTACCCTCTTCACATATTACAATTTCTCCATATGTTTTCACTTCTCTTCTGTAAGTCATATTCAGTTCAGCTTCAACTATTGTTCCTCATTGCCATTCCTTGCACCGTCATCCATTTAAATCCAAAATAAAACCTCTCCTAAACTTTCTCCTTTTATTCATTTTCTCCCAATCTTAAACACGAAAAATGTTGGGGAGGCTTCTTCTGGAGTACAGTGTGCAGTTCTGGTTGCCCTGTTATAGGAAGGATGTTATTAAACTGGAGAGGGTTCAGAAGAGATTTGCCAGGATGTTTGTTTCATAAGGAGAGGCTGGATCAGCTGGGACTTCTCTCATTGAAGTGTAGGAGATTGAGGAGTGACCTTATTGAGGTTTTTAAAATCATGAGGGGCTTAGCTAAGGTGAATGGCAGGTGTCTTTTCCCTAACACAGGGGATTTCAAGGCTAGAGAGTATACTTTTAAGGTAAGGGGAGAAAGATTTCGAAAATACATGAGGGGCAACTTTTTCACACAGAGAGTGGTTAGTGTATGGAATGAGCTTCCAGGGGAAGTGATGGATGCAGGTACAGTCATAACATTTAAAAGACATTTGGATAAGTACTCAACGAATAAGAAATGTTTGAAGGGGTATGGACCAAGTGCAGGCAGATGGGATTAGATTAGGTTGGGATTATGATCGGCATGGACTGGTTGGACTGAAAGATCTATTTCTGTGCTGTATGACTCTATGATTTGCACATTTCAAGACATTGCTTATGGAATTAAGGTTTCCCAATGTATCTTAGCAAACATCATTCATAATTTCCATTGGCATCATCCTGTTATCCTTCTCTGTTTTGAGAAAGGACTAGATTTCTAATCTGCCCTCAAAAGATGATGAGGACTAAGTGGATTGCTCTAGCAAAGAATGGTCACAAACATGATCAATCAAATGGCTTCTTTCCATGATGTATCAATTGATGATTCAATGATTTGGGGATCATTTTAGTAACTTTGTGAAACTAAATTAAAACTTCTTTGCTTTTAATTGACCTATTCCCCATTTTAAGCATTTATTATTTGATATTAACCTTGAATAGCAATACTTTTGAAAAATCAAGGTTCATATTCCCTGGGGGAATAAATTGACAAGCGGTCTACTTTATTCTTTTTATATACATGCATTACATTCTAATAAAGACGATGAGAGGCTGGATCAGAATTTGTTTAATTGCACTGGCAGTCTGGCTGGAATCTGTTTCTGTGTTTGGATACAAAGAAAAGTGTATAATAAAAAAAGTAATTTAATTATTCTGCTGTGTACTGCATCTACACTTGGCAAAATGCCTTAAAATATATTTCTAATAATGTTAGCCGTAGCCATTCAACCTTTTCTCTGCAGACTCTAGCGTTTAATGCTATCAAGTATAGATCGGATGTTTTCTTGAGCAAAGGTTTGGATCCCAGGGAGTCAATATCATTATTCAGTGACTGTCAAGCAGATCGATTGTGTCAGTTTATTGTAGTACCGGATCTTCACTGGCATTACTCACAGGGAGAGCTGGGGGAATATATGTATCTAGTTCTTCTCATTGCTATTATTGTTTTAATGTAACACCATTTAGAAAGTACAGCTGTGGTCCCATCAGTTAGGCTGCCATAGCAATTTCCTCTTTGCACTCTGTGCATCCCTCTCGCTGCATTGCCCTCCTTATGTTATATTGGATATGGTCACATTGTGGTTATGTCACTGACTGACAACTGACAGTCATTTCTCTATAAATGTCCACTGCTGTAACTCCATACCCATTTTAGAGTCATAGAGTCCTACAGCATGGAGACAGGCCCTTCGGCCCAAGCTGGTCCATGCTGACCAAAATGTCCATTCATGCTAACCCTGTTTCCCTGCACTTGGCCCATATCCTTCTAAATCTTTCCTATCCATGTATTTGTCCAAATGCCTTTCAAATGTTGTTAATGTACCCGCCTCAACCACTTCCACTGGCAGCTCATTCCATATGCATACCACCCTCTGTGTAAAAAAATTGCCCCTCAGGTTCCCATGTATTCTTTCCCTTCTTACCGTAAACTGATGCCCTTTAGTCCTCAATTCCCCAACCCTGAGAAAAAAACTGAGTGCATTCACCCTATCCAGGCCTTTCATGATCTTACACAGTTCTACAAGATCCCCTCTTAGTATCCTATGCTCTAAAGAAAAATATGCTAGTTTGTCCAACCTCTCCCTATAACTCAGTCCCTTGCATCCTGGCAACACCCTTGTTAATTTCTTCTGCACTCTTTCCAGGTTAATAACATCCCTCCTATAGCAAATCATGAGGGGCTTAGATAAAGTGAATGGCACTTATAGCAAGGTGACCAAAACTGAACACAATACTCCAAGGGAGTGCGCTCCAAGTGCAGCCTCACCAATGTCCTATATAATGGCAACGTAGCTTCCCAACTTCTGTACTCAATGCCTTGACTGATGAGGGCCAGTGTGCCAAAAGCCTTCTTCACTGCCCTGTCTACCTGTGACTCTACTTTCAGAGAACTGTGCACCTGAATTCCAAGGTCCTTCTGTTCCACTATACTCCCCAAGACCCTATCATTCACCGCGAAACTCCTACCTTAATATTACTTTCCAAAATGCAACCGCTCACACTTATGTCTATTAAACTCCATTTGCCATTTCTCGGTCCACTTCTCCAGCTTAACAAGATCCTGCTGCAATTTCTGATAACCTTCTTCACTGTCCACCATACCGCCTATTTCAGTGTCATCTGCAAACTTACTAATCATGCCTTGTACATTCTCATCCAAATCATTGATATAGATAGCAAGCAGTAATGGGCCTAGCACTGACCCCTGAAGCATGCCACTAGTCACGGGCCTACAGTCCGACAAGCATCATTCTGCTAATACACTCTGCTTCCTATCATCAGCCAATTATGTACCCAATTTGCCAGCTTTCCCCGGATTCCATGCGAT
Source organism: Ginglymostoma cirratum (assembly GCA_024137785.1). NCBI lineage: Eukaryota > Metazoa > Chordata > Chondrichthyes > Orectolobiformes > Ginglymostomatidae > Ginglymostoma > Ginglymostoma cirratum. The sequence goes on from JAHRHZ010000028.1 coordinate 221,244, forward strand.
CTAACCTTCCAGAGCAGCTTACCATGAGGAACTTTTCAAAGGCGTTACTGAAATCTATGTAGACTATGTCTACCACCCTGCCTTTATCAACCTTCCTGGTCACTTCATCAAAAAACTCTAGCAAATTTGTAAAACATGATTTACCACACATGAAGCCATGCTGACTACTCGTAATCAAACCCTGTGTTTCCAAATGCATGTATATCTTATCCCTCAGAATCTTCTCAAGTAACTTACCTACCACAGATTGTATTCTGTCATGATCTGTAGCAAATGCAGTATTGTGCTCTTTTACTTTCCACTGGATATTTGTACCTGATGGAGTGATATTTACATTATTTCCCAGAACGTAAGGACTAGCCATGAGTAGCACCATGCTGAAAGATTCAATGGACATTTATCGCAGCTCACGATATCTACGTATATTACAATTACAGGCACTGCTGTGTCTGGGCTAACACCGAGCAAATTAATTACAAAATGTTACACATATCACTCAGCAGGTCATGCTGCAAGTGGTCCTGGTCATAAGAAGAGAGAGAACCTTGTCCCATTGGTGAAATACTCATGACATTGCGAGCATATGCCTTAAAGTTATATTGCATACCAGCTGTCAGACATAATGCAACGGCTACTGGATCAGTAATTTGGTTTTTGGACTAATAGTCTGGTACAAGGTTGTTTCAAATTCTGGGCAGCATATCTGGACAGAATTTGGCTAACAGAAAAAGGACAGTGTTCCTCTTTGAATCTGAATTCAATTAAACTAAACTCTGGAAATAAGGAGTAAAAAGACCATGAAGCTATTAGAAACACAGACAAGACCCACTGGTCTTCTGGTAGACTTCAGGGAATGTCTCCTTACCTTCTCCAGTTTATATGTGATTCCAGTTTATAAACAATGTGGATGGTTCTTTACTGCCTTCAGAAATGGTCGAGCGAGCCACTCAGGAATATCAAGCCATTCTTGCAGTGGTTAAAGAACCCATTGCTACCTTCTGAGGAAAACCAAAGATGGGACATAAATGTCAATCTTGCCAGCAAAGTTCACAGGTTGAAAACAAAGAAAGAAGATAAAGGCTTGATCTATATGATCACCGGGCATTTCAAAGTGCTTCACAGTTAATGAAATCACTGCTGCAATGTCAGAAGAGTGGCAGTCAGTTTACATGTAGCCAGCTCTCACAAACAGCACTTTGGTACTGACCAGGTAAGCTGTCATATTTGGTTTTGGTTGAGGAATAAATATTGGCCAGAACATCAGGAATGATTCTGTTGCACTTATTTGAAATAGAGTCATTGGACTTTATATATCGCCCTGAGTTTGCAGTCAGGAGTTTGGTTTAATATTTGGTTCAAAGGACAGCACTTCTGACAGCAAATCACTCACTTTGTCCTGCATTAAAGCATCAGCCTTGACCTTTGTTAGCTAATCTAGGAGTGAAATGTGAACCAGAATCTTGTGACACTGAGGCAAAATTGCCACCAACTAAGTCGTGGCTAATGCAGAGATGGAAGGATTGGTCACTTTCAACTCTGTTTCAAATTTTATTGCACTGCAATGAGAGAAATTGGCAAAAATTCAAATCAGATACAGAAGGAATAGGATGGGTAAACAATAGAGGTAGAAAACAGTTAAATTAATAGATTGTAAAGGAGAAAAAGCCTGAAATGAGATCAATAAGGAAAAAGGAATTAGCAGGCAGAATATCTAGACAGAATCTGACTAACAAAGAAAGTTGTTATACAGCCAACTTCAGATTAGAATGATTTAGTTTGGACTATGTGATTCACTGTCATATGCATCATGTCCGTTTTTTCTATGTTCAGGAACTTAATCTCAATTCTGTTATCTTTTTATTCGTGTCACAAAATAAATATTGATTTCTTCTGTCATATGAAGAATATCAGAGTCTGAGTGTTTCAAGTCCACAAAATGCCTCATTGTTCAAAAAAGGCACTTGTGATTTATAGAGCAAGAATCCATTGTTGGATTCTTACAGAAGAAAGCCAGTAACAATGATTCCTATCCCCTACCACTCTACTCGCCCTCATTAATAAACAAGGTTCATCGTTTCATTTGTCTCACATTTAATTTCAGACTTTATCCGAAGGAATCAGTTGGCTGTGTTTGTCAGATTGTTGGAGGGAGGAGAGTATTAAAGGGTGATGCTTCTGCTTCATGGAGTTGGTTGCGAACATGACGATTGGTTAAGGATAGGATAACAGAAACAGCAAGAGATACTTGATTACATTGTTACTGTTAAAGCTGAGATTGAGATATCTTTGTTGACTGAAGGTATTGCAGAATATGAAGCGAAGTTGGGTACATGGAATTAGATTATCAGTCACCCATGATCTTACTCAATGACAGAAAAGTTTCAAGAGGCTGAACAACCTTCTCTTGTTCCTATGGATGGTTGAGTAAAGGCCTTTGTCTGAGAAGAAAATATAGGAGTAACAACTTATTAAAAATAGATATTTAAAAATGTATTTGGATCAATGCAATGGCAGAGTGCTGTTAGAGGATTGGTTAACTAAGTCGGCTATACAGCTGGTTAGTGATACCAACAGCATGGGTTCAATTCCTGCACTGGCTGAGATTACCATAAAGTATTCTCCATCTCAACCTCTTCCCCTCGTCTGAGGAGTGGTGACTCTTGGGTTAAACCACCGCTAGTTGTTTCTCTGTAATGAGAGAGCAGCCCTCTGGGACAATGGCAACTCTATAAAACTCTTATTCTATTGCATAATTGATATTTTTCCTGATTTCTGTCAAAGATTGGCAGAAAAAGCAATAGATGAACTGCTGCACAATGGAGATATGAACAAAGATAAACCTCATTGGATAAAAGGGACAACAAAAACATGGATATTGAGTGACAAGAAATAGAAGCCTGGATTTTCTGATGGCCAGGTAGACACTTCTGCAGTGCAGATGGGAATTGCATGTTGGAACATTGTGAAATTCCCAATCTAACAGACTGTGAGGAAATTACCCTGGAAATTGTAGATCCTGCTGAGCAATGTCCATGTGTTAGGACGTGGCAGCATTGTGGTAGTGTCACTAGACTAGCAATCTGGAAACCCAGGTTAATATTCACATGACATGCATTTGAATTTCACCATAGCAGATGGTCAAATTTGCAACTAATAAAAATATGGAACAGAGAACTGGCCTAATAGCACCATGTAACCATTTTTGATTGTTGGATAAGCCCATCTGGTTCATAAATGTCCTTTAGGGAAGGAAATTTGACATCATTACTTAGTCTGGTCTACATGATCTCCAGGCTCACTGCAAAGTGATTGCCTCTTAACTGCCCTCTGGGCAATTAGGGGTGAACAATAAACGTTGGCCTAGCCAGAGATATTCATATCCTCTGAATAATTTTTAAAAAGTCCTCCAAAAATACCCATTTAAAGCATTGAATAGCTAAGTAACAGTTACTCAGGAAAAGATAGGAATCTCAAGATCTAACTCCTGAGTAACTACTAAGTGCCCTCAACTTATCACACATCTCCAATTATGTCATCCACTCCCAGACTCTGACCTGACAACCCTTTCTCCATTCCAGTCCTTAACCACAACCCTCTCCCTACCACTGGATCCATCACCCTCCTCCACTCTGGGACTCAAAACACTCCATTGACTGAACGCATCAATCCCAACCCTCCTGGAATCGTATACTCCTGTCCCTGAAACGGATTCCTCCCCTGTCCACCCAGGACTCAACACTCCATCACCAACTTGGCCCTTTTCCTTTCTTATACTCTGGCGTCCCACCTTGGGCCCCACCTACTTGACATCCTACCCACTTGGCACACTGTCATCCTATCATCCTGGCACCTAACCTCACACTTTGCTTATATACTTCCCCTTTTTAGAGTAGCTATCTGTGATGTGGATCTTTAAATCACCGCACTCAGCAGCTGGCTGTAAAAGGGGGTGCGGTTCAACTTGCCCTGACTACAAATCTATGCTATGCATTCATGAAAGAACCCTTAATCAGAATCTTTAATCTGAGATATGCAGCTCTTTCTTGACTTAAGAAAGAAGAATCAGCATGCCATTCTGAGTGTGTTTGCAACTTCTTGTGAGATCTGGCTCATAGAGTCATGGTAAATGTGTGTTTTTTGGACTGGTAAAAGATTTAAAATATAAAGGTTCCCCAGGGGTCAGTGCTGAGACTGATGGTCTTGCTTATTATTAATTTAGACCTTCAGGTACAGGGCACAATTCCAAAATTTGCAGTCGATATAAAACTTAGAAGCAACGTGAGCTGTGAAGAGAATTATGTAGTATTTCAAGAGGACATCGATTGGTGGAATGGGCAAGGCAGCAGTGGATGAAATTTAATACACAGAGGTATTGTAGTGATTCATTATGATAGAAAGAACATGGAAAGATATTCCAAAATAAGGGGTACAAATCTAAAGAGGTGCATCAGCAGAGGAGGATGAACGTATGTGTGTATAGATCATTAAAGGTGTCTTTATTAATCAGATCATAGAGTATGAAACAAGGAAATTCACCTCGTAAAAAGCATTGCTTGGGTCCAGCATGACCTTTGAGTCCAGTCCTGGACATCATGTTAGGAAAGATGAGAAAGCATTCGGAAGGATGGAGAAAAGGTTCACAAATAATGTCCTAGAAATTAGAATCTTTAATTATGGAGATGGATTAGAGGATTTGGGACTGTTTTCCTTGTAGGAGAGGAGAATTGATTCAGGTTTTCATTATTATGAAGTGTCTGGACTATAGTCGATAGCAAGAAACTATCCCAATGGTTGGAGGATTTAGAACAAGGCAGAGATAATTTGCAAGAGAAGCATTGTGAGGTAAAGATTTTTTTCATGCAGATAATGTTGAAGGTCTGAATGGACTGCCTGAAATTGTGATGGAGGCATGTTCAACTGAGACATTCTAAAGGGAATTGAATCATGACCTGAACAGAAAGATTTGCAAGGTTATGGGGAAGGGACTCAAGATGAATTGCTCCTTTAAAGGACCAGGAAAGAGATGGCAGGCCGGGTGATCTCTTCTGAGCTATGTGTCACAGTCTTACCAGACCATAATGCTGCTGTCTCATTAGAAACAGGCGACTGGTGGTGATTTAACCTGAGGCCCATCATACCTTTGGTAAGGGGAGAGATTGAAAAGGAGATTCATTCATGGTAACCTCAGCCAGTGACGGGAATTGGATCCATACTGTTGGCATCATTCTGCTTCGCAAACCAACCATTCAGTTAACTGAGCTAAACCGAACTCCCACCCCACTGCACTATAGCCATTCGGTGACTCATTGTGTGACACTGAATCAACAATCATCTTTCTACGTTAAACAACCAATGCCAGTATGGAACCGCCTCAGTTCATTTACAGCGAACAGGCATCCAGTCAAAAAAATGGAAAAATGGGCGGTTTGCACTTCTTAATACATTTTGATACTGCAGGTGCAACTCCAGAGGAAAGAGGCCTAACCTGTTCATCTTTTTCTGATAAGTGTCACTTTGTAGATTTAGTGTCCTCTTTGTTAATCATTTTTGAATCTTCTCCGATATCTTCATGTTATTTTCCTGATATGGCCACCTGCCTGAAAACCGCCAAGGTTTCCATGACAATCTGCCATGTGTGGGAGCCTGTACGATTATAAAATGTTGAGAGGTGGAAAGTAGCCATTAATTGATCAATTAACTGTCTGCCCATCTCCTGTCACCATTGCAGCTTGTGGAAATGTTTCGTGACACTGAAAAGAGTTTGGGTTTTCCTCCTAACTTCTTCCATCACCATTTGACAAATCTCCCCTACCTCCTGGCCCAGCTGCAGGCTGGTGGTAAAATTCTTTTATTTTAATTAACTCATGGGATGTGGACATTGCTGACTGGGCCAGCATTCATTGCCCATCTCTAATCATCCTTAAGAATGTGATAGTAAACTGCGATCAGAAGCCATTGCAATACACTTGCTGTAGGAGCACCTACAATGTCATAAGGAGGGAGTTCAAAGATTTTTACTCAGTGACATTGAAGGAACAGCAATACACCTTCATGTCAGACTGGTGAGTAGCTTTGATGGATACTTGCAGGTGATGGTGTTCCTGTATATTTGCTGCCCTTGTTCTTCTATATCATTGTAGTTTGGAAGGTCCTTTGTAAGAAGCCTTAGTAAATTCCCGCAATGCATCTCTAAAGCACAGCCTTCTTCCCTTGTCACAGCTATGACTGCAAACAGTGGGGAAATTCCATCTGATTCACCTTGACTCCAGATTTGCAAGAGCTCCTCGATACCATACTTGGGTGTGAAATATAGCCTTGATGTTAAGGACAGTCACTGTCACCTCACCACTGGAATTCAGCTCCTTTGTCCCTGTTTGGACCAAGGTTATAGTGAGTTCAAGTGCTACGTGGCACTGGAAATGTACCTGGCAGTGTGACAGGATCGCATTGATTTTACATAGCACTAGCCATTCAGTATAGTCAGAACATCACCCAAGAAATTAATACAATGCAGAAGAATTTTTTTTGGCCTACCGCATCTGCACTGACTCTGTAAGCATTTTAATTTTGTGTCAAACTGCACATTATTTGAAATAAAACCACCATTTAATGCCTTCTTGAGTGCCTCAGCTGAACCACACCTTCTGGCCGTGCATTCCAGATCCTAACAACTCACTGTGTGAAATTGCTTTTCCTCACCTTACATTCGCATCTTTTCGATAGCTATCTAAAACTGTGTCGTTTAATTCTTGATCTATTTAAAAGTGGGAACAATTTCTCCCTCTATACTCTGTTTAGACAGCTCATAATTTTGAACCTCAGCCTTCTACTCTCTAAAGAAAGCAGCCCAACCTCTCCGATCTTTCTTTGTAACAATAATATCTCATCCCTGGAACCATTCTCATAAATCTCTTCTGCACTCTCCCTATTGCATTCTCATCTTTCCAAGATTGTGACTCCCAGAACTGTATACAGTATTCCAGTTGAGATCTAATCAATTCATTGTAACCTCCTTGCTATTGTATTTTCTATCCTGATTAATGATGTCAAAAATACAGTATGCTTTAATAGCAGCTCTCCTTTACTTGCCTCGACAACTTTAATGACTTAAAGGTCTCTCTGTTCCTGCACATCTTCAGAATATTACTCTTTATTTCATACAGTCCATTTATGCTATTTATACCAATGTGCCTCCCCTCACACTGAACTTCATTGGCCAGCTATCTGCCTATTGAGGTCGTAGACTTGATTGCCGAGCTGGTGTGTTTGATCGCAGACGTTTCGTTTGCCTGCTAAGTAACATCATCAGTGCGCCTCCGGTGAAGCGTTGGTGTTCTGTCTTGGTTATTATTTATATGCCTCGGTTTGCTGGGGTGGTTGGCATTACTTACAGTTCTGTTTCTCAGTGGTTTGCATATCGGGTCCAGTTTGTTGATGGAGTTCTGGTTGGAATGCCAAGCCTACTGGAAGTCCTTGGCATGTCTCTGTTTGGCTTTTGTTATTATGGCTGTGTTGTCTCCAGTCAAATTCTTGTCCTTTTTTGTCCATGTGTATTGAAATCAGTGAATATTGGTCATGTCTCTTGGTGGGTAGTTGGTGTTTGTGTATCCTTACTGTTAGTTTTCTACCAGTTTAGCATATGTAATGTTTTTCACAGTCCTTGCATGGTATTTTGTATATTATGTTAGTTTTATTGGTTTTGGATATGGGGTCCTTTACGTTTGTCAGTAGCTGTCGCAGAGTGGTTGTTGGTTTGTGGGGTACCCTGACACCTAGGGGTCTGAGTAGTCTTGTGGTCATGTCTCTGATGTAAGATAGGGTGACTCGTGTGTCTGGCTGTGTTGTGCCTTCTGCCTATTCCCTCCAATCAGTTAATGTCCTTTTGAAATTTTATGTTTATTGGAAATTGGGGTCCCCTTTAAAAGTGTCTTCTTATTGTATTCCATATTCAATATTTCCTGTTAGCAAAAAACTTCATTGAATTGTGTTACAGGAGTAAATAGCCTTCCACAAATTTATTGAATGTTGCATAGCATGTTATGAATACAATGTTCTGTAAAATTTTTTTTCTTATGTGGAATGAAAGCTAACTGTCAAACAGAGGTAGGCATAGGGGCAATAGTCATCTGACATCATAAGTAGCTGTCTCATGGTTATTGGCCAAAAGGCCACAAACAATTGGTAAATATAAGGGACATCATCAAGCATTCACGGGCAGAGGGAACATCTCATAAAGCAGTCCACGTAGGCAGAAGTCCTCACAGGGGAGCTGTCTTCACCAAATGGAAATGGGCCAGACGAGGAAAAGGAAGACTCAGGGAAGAATACATTACCATCTTATCTTGAGTGTAGGGTACTTCACAACTTCATGACTTTAATGAGGCTGATAGATTCTGCACCAACATATTGTTTGTCCTCTTGTATCAGTGAACCATCTTCTATTGATACAGTATATATTTCTATTGTCAAATTACCTGCTATATCATATCTAAACTATTGTTTCTTAACACGTTCAATGAACTGTTTCAAAATTGCTTACAAATAGTTTACTGCCTTGATTAGATAACTGTGATCACTAACCTCCCAGATCAATACACTTTTCTCCTCACAGTTTACTGTGCTCCCAGATCTTGTGTCAACCACGAACGTTGAAATTTTCTGCTGCACATGAAATGTTGATCGTTCATGTATGTCAGGAAATATCAACAGTTGGGGAACTCCAAGACAAGCCTCCTGCCAGCCTGAACAATAGCCAATAACAATTAATATCTTTTACGTGCCTAATTCTTTGCACACTCAGGATTATTGAGTGCATGTCTATTACGGAATCTCATCTAAAGCTGGAAACTTTATTGTAAGCTTTGTAAATGTGGTCTGTGTGGGTAGAGTCAGTGCCTTGTGTGTTGCAAGCATTAAAATATAAATGCTGTTTAAGATGATCAACCAGTCTTTGGAATATACAACTTCCATACCCAGCATTGCATTGGCATTGAAATTCATACCCCATATTACTCATTTGTGTCACAGACAGATCATCCTTTTGGATTGATAACAGCATGTTGTTAGTGGTGTACACCACTTGTGTTGATATTGCACAGCAGCAGTATTAGCTTCACTATTGTTCAAATCTTTGGGATAACTTACCTTTCCAAGATAATTTGAGGTGGACTCAATACTTTTCATGACCATAAGTGATTTCTGTCAGCCCATTCATGAGTTTTTGCAATCCATAGCAAGAAATGTGCTCATTTGAAACTGCCAGCCTATTCACAAATGTACCACTCAAGGGCACTAGACACTTGCACTGCGGTATGATCTCTTGGTGATCAAGACCGGCTACCATTGCATGAACCAGTATTCATTGTACTTATGAACTTGGTAATTCAATTTCTTTTTAATAACAGTGCAAAATCCTAAGTAGATGGCTTTACCATGGGCTCCCTGCTAAGCCGAGCTTTTACAAGCACATTTATTGAGTTCTTTGAAAAACGTGTCTTTGATTGAATGACACTAAGCTTCTTAGTCCTTCCGTATTTCTGATATCTAAATAAAACATTTGCTATATTTGAATCTGAAACTGCATAGATGAACTTTCTAACATACCTTAATGGGCTTCACACTGTGCTCAAATTTACCTTTGAATTGGAGGAGTCAAATGAGCTCCTTTTCCTTGGACTCCTAGTTGAGATGTTTTCAGTATGCTTTCAGCTTCTTTGCCACTAACAGGGTGCAGCTATCAAGCCAAAAAAATGTTCGCCTATCACAGCTTGGGTAATGTGGTACATGATTTTCAGTGCCTCGAGGATGTTTGGTATGTAGCCTGTATGTTCCAAAGATTGGCAAATTGTTCAACAGTATATCCCTTTGGCAGTTTGAGAGCAAACTGACTGCACTCAAACTGCCCACGCTTGCAAAACTCACCACACAAAGTCCAATATTAGATGTGATTGTGCAATTTGATATGGTTTGCTAAATATTCCTGAGTATGCAAAAAAGTTACACTGACAACCAATTACTAGTGTTAGTCAGGCTCATGGTACAATACACTTATTAAACATTTTATTATGTGTAGCCTTGTTCTTTACAGACAGAAAGAAAATGCAAAAGTACACCTGTTTCAATTCTACAAACTAAGATGATGGCCATATATCTCAGAGCAATGCCTTGACTAATCAGAGTTGAAATTTAGTCAAAGCTTGGCAGCTAACTGTCAATCATCATTAACTAGTACATTATCGATGAAAATGTCTCTATTAATCAGAATCCACCCGCCAGCCAGACAACATACTCTTTTGATATAATGTAAATTTTGTTTTACTTACTTTGATATTTCTTGAAAATTGACCTGTAAGCCGAAGACAAAATGATTAAAGGAAAAGTGTCTTTTTCTTAGCAGTTCTCAAGTTCTATCCTATCAAACCACTATGCATTTACAATTATTAATGCCAGTTTCAAGATGACGAAAAGTAAGTGTTCAGAAAGTGGTTTACAATCTCTTGTTGTACAAGTAAAACTAGCAGGAAAACCCCACAAACAGAAATGGAATGAGTTACAAATCATTTAGGTGATGTTCAGTGGAGGATTTAGCCGCGATTTACTTGTTGAATAAATTGTGGTTGTTGGAGGTCAGTTGTCTGTAGGAGCTCTTCAGAGTACTGTCCTTGGATGAACCAGCTTTAGCTGCTCCATCAATGACCTTCTCTCCATCATAAGGTCAGAAGTGAAGATAGTCACTGATGATTGCACAATGTTAAGCACCATTCACGACTTCTCAGACTCTGAAGCGGTCCATGCCCAATGCAGGAAGACCTGGACAATATCTAGGTTTTGCTAACAAGTGACAAGTAACAGTCATGTTTCACAAGGCCAAGGTAACAGTCACATCCAACAAGAGAATTTAACCATTGCCCTTGACATTCAATGGCATTACCATCACTGAATTCCCCACTATCAATGTTACCATTGTCCAGAAACTCAACTGGACTAGTCACATAAATACATTGGCTACAACAGCAGGTCAAACACTAGGAATCCTGCAAACAGCAAATCTCTTCCTGAATTTACAAAGCATGTTCGCCATCTACAAGGCACAAGTCATGAGTATGCCTCACTTGCCTGGATGAGTGCAGCCTCAATGACATTTAAAAAGCTCAACCAATCCAGGGCAAAGCAACCCATTTAATTGACATAACATACACATCACATCACTGACACTCAGTAACAGCAGTGTTTACCATCTACAAGATGCATTGCAGAAACTCATCAACACTCCATACATAGCGTCTTCCAAATTCACAATCTCGACAAGCTAGAAGGAGGAGGGAGGCAGATACATGGGAATACCCCCACCATTTAAACCACTCACCATCATGACTTGGAAATATATCACCGTTCCTTCACTGTCGCTGGGGTAAAATCCTTGAACTTCCTTCCTAAAGGCCTTATGGATTTACCGACAGTAAAAATGAACTACAGTGGTTCAAGAGGCAACTCACCACCACCGCCTTGTGGGCAACTGGAGATGTGCAATAAATGCTGGCCAAGAGTCTGTTTCTGTGCTGTATGACTGTGATACCAAAAAAACCTGATGAAGGGTTTCAGCCCAAAACGGTGACTTTCCTGCTCCTTGGATGCTTTCTGACTGGCTGTGCTTTTGTGACTCCAAATTTATTGACTCCAATTTATATATCTGTTCGTTCACACCATGCAGAAAGGGTAGACTGCTGCCAACATTACTCTGACTGAGCCTTGTACTCTTTAAAGGTCTAACATGCACTTTTCCCTGCCTGACATTAGTGCTTTTCCACTTTATAGCAAATGTACTACAACATGTGAGTCAGTTGCCAGGAAGTAGGCATATCTCTGTATCAGTCACTAGGATCCATAACAATTTTTATGTTTAATTGTTCTTGATAATATAAAATATGGTGGAAGGACTAAGCTACTCAGCACCTCAATCCTGATCCGTCATTCAATAAGATCATGGATGACTGAAGAGTTCAGCTCTACTTTCCCACCTACCACAGGTCAAAGATTTTTCTTTCCATTTGCGGATGCTCCATCATTGAACATCAAACCTGAGACAAACACATCTGGCCTTTTAGAGAGTTGGTGTTAGAAATATCAAAGTAAGTAAAAGGGTAAAGTAAGAGAGTTGGTGGATATAAGGATTGGACAAATAAATGAAGTAACTTGTGAAAATAAAGTGAAGTCTTAGAAAAGATTTTTCAAGATGGAAGTCATCATGGCAATAGTCTGCTTCATTGGGCTGGTTCACAACCACCTGAGCTACGTTACCTCAGCATTAACCACGTATTTAAGGAAACATGTAAAATTCACTCAACAACTCTTAACTCAGGGCAACACAATATGTCTCTCTAAACATGTGACAAATTATAGCTTCTGTGAGGGCAAGAGACAGAAGGGAACCTCAATGAAATTAACTTCTTTGCCTGGTAGAACAATGGCTTATGTGTAATTAACATAGCAGTCTTTCAGCATTGATTGTAATAAAGCTGTATGAAGCTTTTGTTAAATTGAGTCTTCACCACTACTCACCACTTTGCATGGATAGTTAAACCAAGTCTACACCTCACTATGTGATAGCTTTGCTGCCGTCATCCTCTTTAAATATAGGTATTTACAGGGTCTGCTTGGTCAAGTGCGGTGGAGGAGAACCTCTTAGTAATCAAATTAGAAGCGAGTCTCGGAATGAACAACGAAAAGCTTCTTGGATGTTAACAACTAGTTTCAGGTGATATTAATATCATAGATGTTGTTATGGAGAGTGGAAGTGGCCCTCTGTGGTGCAATGGTAGTGTCCCTATCTCTGAACCGAGAGACCTGGGTTCAAGTCCCACCTGCTCCAGAGATGTGTGATAACATGTCTGAAAGGTTGATTAGAAAAATAGATTTTAAAAAAAAAACACAGACACTAGAAGGGCCCTCTTGGGGCACAGTGAAAATGTCCCTAACCCTAGACAGAGACGTCCAGGTTCAAGTCCCACCTGCTTTACTGGTCCATAGTAACATCTCTGAATCTCTGAACAAGTTGATCACAGCATATGTTAAATAAAAAGAAAATTAAAAATTTGTAAGTACTAGAATGGAGTTATTGATGTTAGGTCTTATTGCTTCAAGATTCTAAGTTGCTTTGCCACAAGTTAGAGTAACATGGTGGCTCAGTGGTTCGCACTGCTGCCTCACATAGTCAGGACCTGGATTTGCTTCACCCCTCAGGTGACTGTCTGTATGGAATTTGCGCATTTTCCCCCTGTCTGCGTGGGTTTCCTTCGGGTGCTCCTGTTTCCTCCCACATTCCAAAGATGTGCAGATTAGGTGGATAGGCCATGCTAAATTTCCCATTGTGTATATCAGGGATATGCAAGCTTGATGGGTTAGCCATGGTAAGTGCAGGGTTACAGGGATAGCATAAGGAGCGGTGGCTGGGTGTTCTTCAGAGGGTTGGTGCAGATGTGATGGGCTGAATGGCCTCTTTCCACACCGTAGGGTTCACAGTGAGTGGAGCTTAAGGCACTCCTTCATATGAAGCCTTCAGCCCTTATATTTTTTCATGATATTTCCCTTAAGGTTTTCCCACCATCATGATTATTATTATTGTATATTTGTGCATGTAATCACATTTACCTCTACACCATTTCCCTCCAAGTCTGACTTCGGAAGTTCAAGTGATCTGAAGTTATCAATATTCTCCCAGAACATGTTCCCTTTGGCAGTTATCTAAGTTGAAGACTGTTGACTGTGATTCTTCTGAAAGTATAAGATCTGAAACGCCCTTTAAAGTGGAGGAGCTTCAATCTCTTGGATTTCCTTCATGAAGACATATTCCTTCATGGAGACATCTTCCTTATGAAGTAAACAATTGCTCCTTAGTATAGTCTGGAGGAGCTTTAATCTCATGGATTTCCTTCACAGAGGGGCTGCTCTGATGAGACAGGCAATATCTGTCCTGCAGTATCCTGAATCATTAGACTTTGATGATCTCTGCTCTGTAGTGACTACTGTGGAGTTATATGCACCACATCTTTAATCTTGGTCGACTGATTTTAATTCTTAACCTGCCCATAAATCTGAACTGTACACTGTAGACTCCTTACTTCAACCTGATTAGACATCAATATTTAGCCTCAGCAATTGCACTATTGGTATAGCCAACAGGGTCACAACCACAGTTCTGTTATTTAAGATTGCTTCTTGCTTGATATGATCTCTGTCAGTGTTAATGAGGATTCTCCTTGGGAAAATGAGAAAAGTAAATTCCCTGTTTGAACTTGTCACATCTGAATCACTCCAGCATTTAACAGCACACTTCAATCTGTCAGTGCTGTTTATTCACTGACCTGTGTTGCATTCTGAGTTACAAGTTAAAAATGTTTTTTTTTAATTTCAAAGATATACCTTATTCGTAAAAAAACAACTTTGTATATATACATAGTCATAAACGCAGTTCAGTTCTGTACAGTTATACATCACGGAAACAAACAAACATCTGAGTTTGACTCTATCCAAACAACTAAAGGCATCTCTTACTTGTGCAAGACTAAAAATAAGTTGGCTCAGTCAAATCAGGTTTACTACACACTGGTTATTTTGTATTTCCTTACAAAACTTGTTGATCCTTTCAGACTATAGACTTTCCTATGTAGATAGCAATAGAATACCTTCTGCCAATCAACATAGTCAGATGCTTCCATCATGTCTATGGTATGACACATATTTCTGATGACAACATACACAAACACAATGAACTGTGTATTCTGTTTTGGTTCTGACTTCTGTCTAGGGAGAACAAAAGAATCTTCTTCTGGTTCTTCCTTGACTAATCGTTCCATGTCTGGCTATTCCTTTACTCAGTGTTCCGTGACTGGCTGTTCCTAAAGGAATTGTTTCTTGTCTTCAACTAGTTTAAGCCAGAACTGGACCACCTGTTTCTTGTCGAAATAATTTAAGTCATTACTCGTCTATAGGCTATTATTAACCTTTTATTGTGTGTAGCTCTGTGGTTTCTTACTTTTCTGTATCTATATCTTACTTAAGTACAATTTCTGAAATGACTCATTGAGTTATGGGTAAAGCATTCTCTTTGATAACTGGGAATCGTCTATACCTATGAAGCTTTTTGCTCACAAACAAGAGCTTTCAAGAACTTTCAGTGTCAGGCACCAGTCCTACTCATTATTGCTTTCTCACATGTGCCTTTTATGGTTTTGTATCTTGAGGTAAGCAGAATCCTTTCAGTTCTTCTGTACAAAGATTGATCTTCCCCTGTTACAATTGAACTGTGCTGATTCCAGACTTCTGTAGGGCACATTATTTGAATGGCATTCTCTGGAAGCAAATCCTTTTATTTTTGAAGTAAGTTTGATAAAGAATCATCAGTGATTCTAACAATAACTTTGCCTTTTGTCATTCTGACACTAAATCACTAAATTCAAATTGATCACTAATAGGCTTATTTACAGATTTCCTTGGATGTGGGTCTCTTGTATTAAATATTGCTCTGCAATGAATTTTATTTGCTCTGATGTTAGAGTAATTGTTAAAGTCTTTCAGTTCTTTTTCAAAACTTTTGATTCTATTGCTTTTTCTGTGCCTTAAAGAGATATATCTATATTCACAATTTATGCGAAGGTGAATTTACTTGTTCATCTGGAAAATATTCTGTATCTTAAGAATAGTTTTCTCCAAGATGTCCAATTTCTTTTTCTTTTAGCTCATTTTCAACATTAAATATCCCTTGTAATATTATCTCTGCTGACATGACATTCTATTATGACTATTTTATTTGTTTGGAGATGGTTTATTTTATAGTACTAGCAGTGGTGCTGCTAGATGTTGCTATACTGGAATGGTTTCTCAGATTTTACAGACAAAATAGAAGATCCCTGCTGCCTTTCAACTAAAATTGAGGACTCCCACCCTTTTGCTTTTCACAGCTTCCCTGGATTTATCTCACTAGTTGGAGTCTTAATAAATGATTTTTGCTTCCTTAGCAACTTTATTGAATGAATCCTCTGCCTGCAGTTTTAATGTATGATTTTGATTTTAATCACAGCCTCACTGAGTGATTCTCACTGTACACAACTTTAATAAATAAATCCCGCCTCTTTCATTTTTTTTTTTACCAGATTATTTCTGCTGTCTGGGGCTTTAGTAAATGACCCCATTTCATTTACAATTTTTGCTGGACAGTTTGCATCCCCCGTGGGTTAAATAAATGCTACCTGCCTTTTTGCGTGGCTTTTCTTGAAGGGTCGCCCACCTTCACTGCTGCCTTATTAGAGTCTCATACCTGCATCTTCCATTAAACCAGTGCTCTTCAGGCTTCTAATCTGCTCATTGTTATATTGGTACTGACTTTGCAACATCATTGACTCCAGTCTAAGTAACTTTTGTGTCCCTTGATTCCCTTTACTCTAGCCATGCCTCATGATGCTATGACAGGAACCCTTGATTTGGGGCTCTAAGTATTTTCCTTATGTTTCACTTTTCAAGTGTATGATGCTGTGCTTTCTTTTAAAAAAAAGTAGCCTTTCCTTGATCATTGGGGATTTTAACTTCACCCATGGATCCTCTGATATGCATTCGCTCTCCTATTGAACCCCAAATTAGAATATGACTTCCAGATCTCTGCCATATGGTGCAGTCTAATTTGGCTTTGGAGTTACTAATAAGTTTTCTGTAGAGAGTCTCTAACTCTACTGCTGCAGTGCATCTCTTACCAGGTCTGAAATACCTTTACCATTCATCTCAATTTCTTCCTTTTTGGGTTTTGCCATGAGGCTTTGCTCTGTAAGGTTCATTCGTCTTTCGCTCTTACCTGCTGCTGACTGGCTGTATAATCTGGTGATTTAAGCAGATTCGGAAGATGCTGAATAATGTTTAGATCTTCACTACTTTCAACATGTTCTATGAGGTAGGTAAATAGAATCTGCACTACTGCTCACTATGTTAAAATGGGTTTACAGCTCACAAAGAGGCAAGTTTTCTGATGGCATCTCCTGACAGGTAGTGTTTAGGATTTGGAGGAGGCTTCAGGATGACTTGAACAGGCTAGGAGAGTGGGCAAAGAAATGGCAGATGGAACACAATCTGGGAAAGTGTCAGGTTGAGTACTTTGAAAGGAAGAATAGTCGGGTAGTTTACTTTTCAAATGGGAAAAGGCTTCAGAAATTTGAAGCACAGAGTGAATTAGGAGTCTTAACTCAGGATTATCTTAATGTTAACATGCAATTTCAGTTGGCTGTGAGGGAAGCAAATGCAATGTTAGCATTCAATTCAAGAAGGCTAGAACAGAAAAGCAGACATGCACTCCTGAGGCTGTACAAGATTCTGGTCAGACCGCATTTGGAATATTGTGAGCAGTTTTGCGTCCTGTATCTAAGAAAGGAAGTACTAGTGTTGGAGGGGTTCAGAGGAGGTTTACAAGAATGATCCCAAGGATAAAGGGCTTGTCATATGAGAACCATTTGAGGATTCTGGGGCTGTACTCAATGAAGCTTAGAAGGATGAGGAGGGAATCTAATTGAAACTTACAGAGTGCTGAGAGGCCTGAATAGATAGATGTGGTGAAGACGTTTCTACTAGTCGGCAAGACTAGAAACCATGGGCATAGCATCAGAATGAAGGGACAACCCTTTAGAACTGAGATGAAGAGGAATTTCTTCAGTCAGAGGTTGGTGAATCTGTGGAAGTCATTGCTGCAGAGGGCTGTGGAGGCCAAGTCTTTGGGTCTATTTAAGAAAGAGGTCGATAAGTTCTTGATTAGTAAGGGGATCAATGGTTATGGGGAGAAGGAAAGAGAAAGCGTTTGAGAATCAAATCAAATGGTGAAGCAAATGTGATAGACCGAATGGCCTCATATTTTAAAACAAAGACACGATGTGAAAGCCATTTTGTGCATAACTCCCAGGAAGAATGCAGGGGCTGCATCAGGGAGGGTGCTCAGCCAGAGGGGGCACAAGTAGGAATGCATATAGAAATCAACTGCTGTGGTACTGAAAAAATCCGGGGAATCTGCAATTGCCGAAACCACAGGCCATATGAGGAACAAGAAACAATTCTCCTTCCAAATCCTGCTTTCATGCTCAGTTCACGCGTGCAGGCAAACATTGACTATCTGCCTCGTGACATTTTTACAACTGTTGAATATGAGATCAAGTGTCAACCCCTCAATTTCAAAAAAAATTACAATAACAACTGATCTTCCTTTATTCTTTATCAATATCCTTTATCCTTAACTACTTTTGATCAATGTATTTGCATTTTAGCTAATAGCCCTTGCACTGTTACTTGAATAATTACAGCAGTAGTCTTACAATAAACTAAAAGTCTCATTTTGCTCAAGATTAAAACTTAGCCTGCTAGCTGTTTTTTGAGTTGCAACATTCAAAAACTAAAACTGGGCTACATACAAATTTGTACAAATGATTAGTTCACTCTGAGAAGATGTCTGGTATAGTTGTGAGACGCTGCACACAGCAGGTAACATCACAAACAGTGATGATGTAGTTACCAGACAGTCTGTTCCTTTTTTGTGATCCTGGCTGGGGGGTAAAAATTGATCAGGACGCCATACATAATTCACGTGGTCTTTTTCAAAATAGCATCATCGGATCTTTTGTCACATTTGATCCAAAAGACAGTGTCCTTGTCTCTACAGGGAATTGGAAACATTTCTGAAAGACCTTAAAAGGATCAATGTGGAGAGATGTTCCCTCTTATGGAAGAATCTAGAACTAGGAGCCATTGTTTAAAAATCAAGGCTTTCTCATTTAAAACAGAGAATAGGTGAAATATTTTCTTTCCGGGGAGCATGAATCTTTGGAATTCTTTCCCTGAAAAGGCAAAGTGGAAACAAAGTCCTTGAACAGTTTTCAGGCAGAGGTGGGTATATTTGTGTTAAGGAAGGGGGTGAAATATTATCAAGGGTGAGCAGGAATACCGTTTTGAGGTTACAATAATTTTATTGAATGGTCAAGGACGCTATGTGGTCTACACTCACTCCTGATTCGTAAGTTCATATCAATTTCATCAATTGCCTCTGTGCCATTCTATTCGATGAATAAAAATTAATACTTTATATTAAAGTGTAACTACTTACAAATAGTATCCCCTATCTTTCACTTCATTGCAGTTGATTAAGACAAAATTACTTTCCCTGCATACCCACTCTCCTCAACGTAATTCCCCATCTCCAAAACTTTTCAGTGCTTTGTTTAAAACTAAACGAAAAATTTGGGAAAAGAGAATGACTGAACAGCTTTAAAAGTATGACCAGCAGGAGAGTAAAGCCACCCTATTCAGCATATGAAGAACTGTTTGTACCTTTGGGAATGAAATAGGCACTCTTCCAATTGGCACATTACATTGAGAGTCTACAACAATAGCAACAAACTGAGATATTATCAGTGGCAGGTGCTGAAAGCACCCACCATACTAACTGCAGACAACAGGCAGGAATGACTGAATCATTGCAGTGTATTGTAGCAATATAAAGGGAAGAAAAGATCATTTACAAACCCCTTTGAGATTCCTGATGCCATAATTTAAAACATCTAGCTACCTAAATCATAGGATGGTTACACATAAGGAAGTCATTTGACCCATTGTGTCTGTGTTAGCTCTCTCTAGTTTCACTACATTGTCATTTCCTTGCAGCCCTTTCTCTTCCAGTGATCATCCAATTCACTTTGAAAAGTCTGATTGAATCTGCCTCTACCACACAGTCAGGCTAGATGTTCCAGACCCTAACTATCTCTGTGCTATAGTGTGTTTCCTCAAATCACCATTGCTTCTCTTTCTAATTGCCTTTATTTGGTGTCCTCAGATACTTAACCCTCCCACTAATGGAAACGTATTTTTCTCTATCTACTTTGTCCTGACCCAGCAAGATTTTGAATACTTCTAAAATGTCTTTCCATCTGGTCTCCTTGAAGGAGATTGTCATGAATCTTTACTTGTCTGTCTCTAAAGGCTTACGCTCTTTCCTACAATGCAAGTGTCTTGACTTGGACACAATGCTTCATTTGAGGCTGAACATATGTTTTGAAGTTCATCACACTTTCCTGACTTTTGTATTCTGTACCTCCAGAAAAAAAAACTAAGATTCCATTCAATCACTTCTTAAGCTGTGCTGCATTTATTGACTTCTGCTCATAAACCCCTCAGTCTCTGTTCCTACATCCACCCTAGAATTGCACTCTTTATTTCCCACTTGAGTTCTTCACCTACTGCTGCAGACTCAGTCAGACAAAAATGTCCTTTAGGACTCTATCGGTTCACTCAGGAATGGTTCAGTCAGTTGAACCATTTTTCATGAGACATATTGAAACTCATCACCTACAGTGCATTACTCACCACCGATCTCAGTGCTTCCTCCAAGTTATGTTCAACATAGCTCATCAGCCAAAGGGGATGGTGGGACTAATACATGGCAATCAGCAGGAGATTTCCTTACCTGTGTCTGACCTGATGCTATGAGACTTCATTGAAACTGCAGTAAAATGTTGAGGATTCCTAAGGCAACTTCCTCCTGACTTTAAACCACAGTGTCGCTATCCCTGCTGGTGTGACAGGACATGCCTGTAAAATGTTCCAGATTGTCAGGCAGGGATGGTGATGGGGCTGTACGGGATGTGATCTGTAAGGTATCAGCATGACTGTAACAGACTGTTGCTTAACATTTAAATGCCTCAAATTCCTGCTGGAATCCTCTTTGTTTGCAATGAGGCTGCAATGGAAACCTTGGACAAGTCCAAAATGAGTATTTGCATTTATCCTCGGAGTTATGGAGAAACCCTACAGCCCCAGCCCTTGAACCCAGAGCCATGAAATGGACTAAGATGGACCTTGTCTTAAATGCTCTTTTTAAATTTTTTTTATTATTAAATTATTATGGAAGGACTGTTATTCTGAATTGTTTTTATTTCTTTAGTTTTCTAATTTATTACTGTGATTTTGTACTTTTGAAGGTCTGAAATGCAGGACCTTTTTTTTTGGTTTTTGTAAGAATTTGCATTCAAGTATTTGTACCTAAGGACTTTGGTACCTAAGATAGTGCGGTAATTGGCAACTTGTAAATGGTTCACTGTATTCATGTGAGTACAGGTTACAATAAACCTAACGCTAATCCTAATTCTACATTAGACAATGTCTCTACAATAATTGCAACAGGTATTATTGCAGAGAAAGTTTGTCAAGATAGAGGCACATTAGTTTCATATATACCTTTATTTTGAATGCCATTATGCAATTTTCCAACCTAGCTCAGTGAACAGCCACGGTATTGTTTGTTTGCAGGTATGTCTATTGATTGATCTTTTCCTTCTATTGCTGTCAATCCATATCTTCCTCTTCCCTTGACTATTCTACCTGTAACTAAAGCTGTTTGGTTTACACATTGGTCCCTGGTCAGAAGAAGATACCATTGTCGGCCTGATCAGGTTCAGAGGTGTACTCTGGTTTCAGACTGTAAAGCTTTTCTTGGGAATGTTCGAGCTGTGGTATTTTGGGAAGGCCTGTAATAGCTGAGCATCTTACAGGAATCATTTATTAAAAATTATAAAAGGATACCTCGGTTTGACTGAGGGTAAGAGGGGCCTCCTTTGCAAAGGATGTGGAGAAATGGTGTGAAAACACTATCGTCTCAGATAATCTCAATCCTCTCATAGCAAGAATCATCCCTAGCAACAGGCCATGGAGAATCATACAAAACAGGGAAAAGCCATTCACTCCATTATGCTTGGATGGATGGGTAAGGGGATTGCATGCCCATGGTGGAAATGACAGAATGCGTCAGAGGAATTACGAATGTAAGTGGGAAGGGATTGGACAAGGGGAGACAAATTTGAGTCAAGGTAGGAAGAGATAAGTTTTGTAGAGCAGGTACAGGCAGAAATAATTGGTCTGTCCATACAGTCCTAATTATGGATTTTGGAGAGAAGATAGAAGCAGGTTAGGGACTGGGAGCTTGGAGGCTGTGGGGGGAGATCACCGGAGGAAAAGAATTAGTGACTGTCATGGACACAATAGCCTGGTGTTCAATGGTGGAGCCATGGTCCAGCAGAGACAGGAGGATGTGGCTGAGAGCTGGCACTCAGCCTCTGCAATGTAGAGGCCAGCCCGCCAGACAGCAACTGCTCTACTCTTATTGGCAAGCTTAATTACAAAGTCAGGGTTGAGGTTGAGAGCAAGGAGTGCACAGACTACAGTCAGTTCAGAGCGAGACAGGTTCAAACGGCTAGGGCAGAGAAATTAAGGTAATAAAATAACATTTTCCTATTTCTGCTACTTATCCTCCAATTTTCTTTTGAAACTTGATCTTCCCTCTGACTCTATCATTCATTCAGGGAGTATATTCAAAATTATAAAACCTGCCGCAAAAATGAATTTAAAAGCAAAATGCTGCAGATGCTGGAATAAGAACAAAAGTTTCTGGAGAAACATGGTACGTTAAGCAACATTTTGTAGAGAGAAACAAAGTCAAATTTCAGGTCCCAGACCCTTCATTGTCCTCAGCCCTTCTCTAGTTCGTTTACCAATCACTTCATTTTTGTGTCTTTTCCCAAGCCTCCTGTCAGTTGAATTGTTTCTCCATATTTACTCAATCAAGACATCTCATAATTTTCAGCAAGGCTGTTAAATCACCTGTTGATTGTGGTTCTGCAAGGGTCTTCCTACCTCTTTTTGTGTCTCTCTGCAGCTGATGTCCCATATTCCTGGTACCATTCTCAATAATCCCCTCTTGTGACTTCTCCATCTTCTGCCAGAATGTTGCCTGAAGAAAATAGGGCTACAGCGTGCCAGAGTTCAGTCAACGATGGTCCATCAGTGTTTGTGGTACTGTTAGATAAGGTATATCAAAAAAGGTTCAGTCTTTGAGATAAAGAATCTTGAAGGATAATGAGGTAATAAGACAAATGAAGTAGATTCACATGCAATTAGAGAAGACTCAAGTAGCTACAATAGTAACCATGTAATCGCTGGATAAAAAGTGTGCAATTGTGCAGGAATGGCAAACTTTTTTTGAGAAGGATCATATAAGGTCACTAAAGTGAAAAGTATCGCAGGTTGATACTGATTCTCAGATGATGGCAGCGTTGTTAACTAATTTGTATCAGTCTCTAACAGTCAATTATAATTCTGTTCCATATTCGGGTAATAATATTGAATAGCATTTTCGATATTGAAGCAGACAGTGATAGAGTCAGAAAGTCATACAGCATGGAAACAGTCCCTTCAATCCAACCAGTCCACATCGACCACGTTCCCAAACTACTCCCACCTGCCTGTGCTTGGCACGTATTCCTCCAAAACCTTCCTAGCCATGAACATATCCAAAAGTCTTTTAAACATTGTAACTCTATCTGCATGCCCCACTTTCTCTGACAGTTCACTACTCACACGGACGACTCTATGTAAAAAAAAAATTGTCTCTCATATCCTTTTTAAATCTTTCCCCTCTTACCTTAAAAATATGCCCCCTAGTTTAAAACTCCCCTACACGAGGGAAAAGACCCTTGTCATTCACCTTATCTATGCCCTTCATGATTTTATAAACTTCTATAAGGTCACCCCTCAACATTCCATGTTCCAGTGAAAACAGCCCAAGATTTTCCAGTCTATTTTCATATCTCAGACCCTTCATTCCCAGCAACATCCTGGCAAATCTTTTCTGAACCTTCTCCAGTTTAATCGTATCATTCCTACAGCTGGGTGACCAGATCTGCACACAGCACTCCAAAGAGGTCTCGCCAACACCCTGTACAACCTCAACATGACATCCCAACTCCTATACTCAAAGTTCTGAGCAATGAAGACAAGTGTGCTAAATGCCTTCTTAATCACCCGGTTTCCCTGTGATGCAAATTTCAATGAATTATGTGCTTGAATTCCTAGGTCTCTCCGTTCTACAACATTATCCAGGGCCCTACCATTAAATGTATAAGTCCTGTCCTTTACCAAAATGCAATAAATCACATTTATCCAAATTAATCTCCATCTGGCACTCCTCAGCTCATTGACCCAATTGACCAGGATCTCTTTGTAATCTTAGATAACCTTCTTTATGTCCACTGCACCACCAATTTTGGTGTCATCTGCAAACTTATTAACCGTGCCTCCTATATTCTCATCCAAATTGTTTATATAAATGACAAACAAAAGTGGACCCAGTACTGCTGCCTGTGGAACATCGCTGGCAACTTGGATAGAAAAACTCAAAATGGATAAGTTTGGACAGCATTTGGACAAGAGGGAATAGAAAAATTGTGTCCTCTCAGCCCTTTACTCACAGCTTCAAAATTTCAAAAGTATCAGTAATAGTTTCCTTATCCTGGAAGCTAACTCATACTGGTCCATTTTAAAACAAAAAAAGGGGACAAATCAGAGTTCAGGAACTCTAGGTCTATCTGTCCATTAGGAAGACATTTGAAAGGTTAATGGTCACTGGAAAAAGGAGAGGGCAACAGAACTTCATAACATGAACCATGAATAAACATGTTGAGTTGAACAAATGTGATGAGACTTTTGTTACTATCTCTATGGGAGAGAATGGAGAATGGATTTTCAGAAAATCTTTGATAAGATTCCTCGCACTAGGTTACTGCACATAATGGAACTTCATGGAGTCAGTAGAAATTTGAAATATTGATTTAGGACTTGTTCCCTAGCCATTGTATCTAAAGTCTACAAAGTATTGGATAGAAGTAATAGATTAATCAGTTTAAATCGATGGATATCATTTTGACACTGTACAGGCTTCTGGAAAGACCACATTTAAAGTGCTTTACCCAGGTTGGTCTTCTGACATCTCTGGAGATAAAGCAATATTCAAAAAGATCCTATACAAGTGATATATCAGAATTCAAAGGTGTTAACAACTTTTAATATAACTCCATAAATCATGTCTATTAATCCATTAACCCACTAATTTGTGGTTATAATACTAACTGCAGATTTCCATGTACTAGCCAGCCACCATTCAAACTAATTCAGAGGTTCGCTACCGTATCAGGTTACAACCACTCCAATTTGTGGTTACACCCCACTTGAAAGTGCACTCGTGCATAATTCTCTATGTAAACAACCCCATTTAAACAAGATTCAGAGATAGTAGGAACTGCTGATGCTGGAGAATCTGAGATTACAATATGTAGAGAGGGATGAACACAGCAGGCCAAGCAGCAGAAATTTCTGATTTCTGAAGAAGGGTACAGACCAGAAACGTCAGCTTTCCTGCTCCTCTGATGCTGCTTGGCCTGCTGTGTTCATCCAGCTCTACACGTCTCCCACTGCAACTCTCTCATAATCTCTATGGCCTTGAAACTGCTACTTGTCTGCCTCCTCTCCACCTGTCCTCTCCTCTATCCATCTTCTATCCGCCTCCCCCTCTCTCCCTATTTATTTCAGAACCCTCTTCCCCTCCCCCATTTCTGATGAAGGGTCTAGGCCCGAAACGTCAAGCTTTTCTGCTCCGATGATGCTGCTTGGCCTGCTGTGTTCATCCAGCCCCACACCTTGTTATCTCTACACCTCGTTATCCCATTTAAACAAGACCAACATTCCATTTAAAGGTACAGTCATGTGTGACGGCTAACAAAACTGCACAGACATTGCAGGATGGAACCTTTTTGCACCCCCACACCAAAAACAGTGTTATTTGATATTAAAATCCAACTGAATAGCTGCTATTACCGAGTCATTTATCTTCTCCCTCCAGCTAGAGTATCAGTCAAAGGTGATAATTGGATAGCCCTGCAGACTTTTCCTGTATATTATGTAGCCAGGTACTTGTCCCAAGTCTTTGTTCAAGATTTATATAAAACTTTACCCCACTAGTAAAACTAACAAACACTGTGCAGTGTATGTAAGCAACCTTTAACCTACTAATAAAACTAATGGCACTATGTCCAGACCCGCGCGACCTTGATTGAATGAATGAAATTGACAGCATTACTTCAACAGGTGTGACTGCGAAACCGAATGAATGATAGTAAATAGAACCCAACCATGAAACTAACTAAACAAACGATGGTAAATAAATACCACAGACAATCAAAACTGTTGAGAGCTCAGGCTTTTGTTTAAAAAGGCACAAGATGCCCTTTTCTAACTTTAAAATTCTAACCTTGAAAATAACAAGACTAACACCTTTTGAATTATGCAAGGACACTCTAATCTCATTATAATAGCCATTAACATTCAACAGGAACCGGTAACATTTAGCATGTGTTTAAATCATCTCCGATTCCCCACAAAACAGTTTTTGTACAGTGTCTGCTACTTAACACTCAAGTGTTAGAATGTAAATGCATACTTGAATTCTGTATAAAATGGCTGCTTTCGAGCTATGATTTTGGGAGTTCTGTTTCGTCTTACTTTGTGCTGCTGTGAATATACAATAAAGAGGCTATTTTCGCCAGTCACTGATCCTGGACGTCTGGTTCTTTGAACGCAATCTCACACAAGTCAGAGACTCTCAAGGATCTTTTTCTATTTACTTCAAAATCAAGTAGGCTTGTAGATGAAAAAAAACAGAAAGTGCTGGAGAGACTTTGCAGATCTGGGAGTATCTGTGGAGAGAGAAACAGAATTATAGAATTATTATGGTACAGAGAGAGGCAATTTGGTCCAACATACCTGCACTGCTTCTATTACCTAGTCCTCTCTCCATATCCCTGCCCAATATTTCTAAGCAAATAATCATGCATTGCCCTCTTAAAAGCCTGAATTGAATCTGCCTCCACCCGATTTCTAGATAGTGCATTCCACATCCCAATCACTCACTGTGTGAAAAAAGGCTGTCAACACGTCACCCTTGACTCTTTTGGACATCACTTTGCGTCTAAGCCCTCTCGGTTTCCTTTTTTTGACTGCCATTTCTTTTATCTGCTCCATCCAACCCAATCATGATTTTGAAAACCTTTACCAAATCTCTTCTTAGTCTTAAAAAAACCTGCTGTAAATCAGGAACAAATGCAAAAATGCTGGAAAAGCTCAGCAGGTCTGCCAGCATCTGTGAAGAAAATAGAAGTTACCGTTTCAGGTCTGGTGACCCTTCCTCAGAACCGAGGAAGAGTCACCAGACCCAAAACATTAAATCTGTTTTTTCCTTCACAGATGCTGTCAGACCTGCTGAGCTCTTCCAGCAACTTTGTTTTTGTTCCTCTTACTCTTCCTCCTCAACAGAGTTAACATTTCGAGTTTGTCTCTTTACAGATGCTGCCAGACCTGTGCAGTTTCTGCAGCACTTTCTGTTTTTATTTCCAATACCCAGCATCCACAGTATTTTGCTTTCATGAGAGTTTCATTTGAACTGATGGCTCTTTTCTGAGGTTGGGAGAAAATGCCTGTGATGCTTGACCACATGTCTGTGCTTTTTTTTTAACATTTATTCATAGCATGTTGGTGTCATTGCTGAGCCAGCATTTATTGTCCATCCATAATTGCCCAGATGGTAACCACTTGCTGTGGGTCCGGTGTCACATGTAATCCAGAACAGGTAAGGACAGCAGCTTCTGTCCCTAAAGGATATGACTGAACCCAATGAATCTTTCTGACAATGGACTCATGGTCATTATGAGACTCGTAATTCCAGATTTTTATAGAATTCGAATGCTACCATCTGCCGTGGTGGGATTTGAACCCAAGTCCCCAGAGCATTACCTGGACCTCTGGATTAAAAATCTACTGATAATACCACCTGACTATTGCCTCTTTCTGCGTAATCCTACCTTCAGGATACAATCCAATTCAGAAAGATGGGGAAGACAGGGAGCCAACTCAGACAATGGCAGCCCCAGGAAACATGGACACTGCTGCATCAGGTGGGGGAAAGTGAGGTGCTGTAATGTGAAGGACATCTCTGCAAAATATTCAACATCATTTATGGCTACCAGGTGATCATTGTGAAGGGGAGCGCCTTTTTACAGTATGGCCTGAGGCAAAATATGGTTCCAGGGGAGGGGGTATTGGCATTAAATAAAGGAAGCTCTACTGGCCTGCTACCAGGAGGCTGCCTCCAAGGCCCTGCCAGGATTTGACTGAAGCACAGACCTCATTCACTCTCAGTGAGATTCAGAGGACATTGTTAAACCTCACTGGAATAGTGCACTGGAGATCAAGCTCCACTATCACCAGATTCGCTTCCTCTACATCGGGGAAACCAAGCGGAGGCTTGGGGACCGCTTTGCAGAACACCTGCTCTCAGTTCACAACAAACAACTGCACCTCCCAGTCGCAAACCATTTCAACTCCCCCTCCCATTCCTCAGACGACATGTCCATCCTGCGCCTCCTGCAATGCCACAGTGATGCCACCCGAAGGCTGCAGGAACAGCAAATCATATTCAGCCTGGGAACCCTACAGCCCAATGGCATCAATGTGGATTTCACAAGCTTCAAAATCTCCCCTCCCCCAACCGCATCCCAAAACCAGCCCAGCTCATCTCCACCTCCC